>PVJH01016873.1:0-49337 GCA_004026705.1 Nesogale talazaci | reverse complement strand
TATGGGAATACCAGGGATTGGGTTAGACATACTTCAGTCCTCCAAGTTACATCCTTGCTCTTCAAAGTGGTCTTGTGTAGTACACTTACCTGCCCAATGCAATACATCATTTGATTTCTTGACTGCTGTTTTCATGAGTATTGTTTGTGGATCCAAGCAGGGTGAAATTCTTTAAACTTTAATAATTTCTCTAGTTCTATTTTTGCCTCTCACCATGAGTCAGAATTGATTTCATGGCAATGAGTTTCTGATCATGGTGTTATCTCTTGGCCCATTTGTAAGGACTTTGATGGTTTTTATACTGAGTTGCACATCATGCTGAAGGCTATAGTCACCCTGAAGTTCTGTAGAATTCAGTTCAAACCTGGTGGTTAGGGGCCTGGCAGAAAGTGTTCCTTGTTGGGACTCCTCATTACTGTTTAGGGAAAGTCAAAGAAGGGTCAGTGGAAGAAAATTTAAAAGGTTTTGTATGCATAGGAAATTTATTTTTCTCTTAATTTCATTTTGGATTCTACGAACACTTAGTCTAACAGAAGGGCAAAGTTGTTACTAGTAGGCTTTAGACCACAACATTACACCTTCTTCAGAATAGGGAATATTGAAAGGTAAGCCATAAACTAGAACCCTTCCTTAAACAAAACTGTCAATATGAAGCTAGTATGCCTCAATATATCCTCCATCTAAATCTAGACACTTTTGAAAATGGTGTTTCAATGATTCTTGGAATGCGTTGAAATTCAGTTATATTTCCCCCAATAATTCTGCACTTTGATTTATACCACCTCAAAATAATAGTTTTGGCATTTTTTGAGGGACTCAGTCTTGCTCTTTAGAAGTGTTGGAGTTGGGGCTGAGCTCCGGTGGCGTAGTGGTTGAGTGTGGGACTACGGCCCACTGGCTTGGCAGTTCAAATCCAGCAGCAGCTCTCCAGGAGCAAGTCTGGGCCTCCCACTCCCACCAGAGGGCAGTGATGCCCCTTCCCCCCAAAAAAAGAAGTGTTGGTGTCTGGTGGCAAAGAGAAGTTTGAAGAGGCAACATCAGTGTCACAGGGTGGATGTGATATGCTTTGCCAACAAAATTCTCTTGCTAGCCTCAAAGAATGTGTAGTGAATCATTGTAATGGGAAAAAAATAATTCCCTGGTGCTATTGTCCTGGTTTTTTCCCCACGAAAAAAGGTTTTCCTTTCTTTAAGCTTTTTCACAATAAGTCCTCATGACTATCCTGTGTCTTTTGAGAAAATCTATTAAGAGATGACCCCTCTGGGGTCTTCAAAATCAGTTTCCAGAGCTTTCTGAGCCCACCTCTTTGCCTTAACTTTCCCTGGCCCAGTAGATCCCTTTGAAGCTGCTCATGTGATTTATTTGGATATTTATGAGTTGCACCAAATGAGATAAGAGAAGGGAAGACTGAAAGAGCTGACAATCCACTGAACATCAGAGACATGGTCACACAGTTTTTTGTTTGTTTGTTTTTAGAATAAATCCATCTGTGTATGAACTCAAACTCTGGTAACAACGCTTTTGACTCACTTTCTTATTAGAAGATCAGCAGACCTGCATTTGGTCCTTGAGTCAGAGATGGGAGTTTGGAATATTAAGTGCACAAGGGTGGCAGTAGAAGGCTGACTTTGTAGTAGGTTTCTTCTATCTTGTGAGCTGATCAAACATTTTTCCTCTTGATAGGAAGAGAAACATATCTAGTAGTCCTGTTTTGTTAACTGGAGAAGAAGTCAGCACTATTTTAAAACAAAATAGAAATGAGCAGAGATAAAAATAGGTGAAAATAACCCAACACTTTCTTCTAATTTCAACTTGAAACATGAGGACATTTTACAAAGTTTGTGGGGAGAAAATAGAAGGAAAAGATAAAGAAAAATACCTGTGAACTTTTTGAAGTCCACTGATGTATACCTGCGGAAAGTTACCCGGTGGGGAAATGAAAGGAGATGAAATAGTGCTGAGAGACACTCTGTCTACAACCTGACTTTCAGGAGCAGTTACCTGCCATTTTGCAGGACTTAGAAATTAAAAGTCATCCTTTTCACAATAAAAAAAGACTTTGCAACACACAGGAGGGGCAACTGCTGCTGTACTATGATGGGTTTTGAAATGTGTATGAGATGATTGAATTCTTCCAAGAATGTTTCTGAAGCTCTCTCACACATGGCAAATCCAGTGCTAAAGAGGTAAAAGAATCTGGAAGATTATTACCGCCTGTCAAGAAGCCAGGGAGGAAAGGTGGGGCAGGAGACACTAGGGACTGGGGCCATAGGGAGGGCATAATTCACCTTTGAAGCTACCTCCATGTCATCAAATTCCTTATTGGGGCATTTAATAGTTTTTCCTGGAAAGAAGAGTTTATGATAAATTATGTTTGGGAAGCATTGTGGGTCAGACAGAGTCTTTGGAGATACAAAACCAGGGCATTTATGATTATGTGTATATGAGAGATACAACATAAGAAATAAACAGCTAATTTTTCCACAGAGCAGTACAAATAGCTCAGTTCAACTCACTTCCATGAGACAGTTAATACACTGGCAAGTTCTTCAACTCACGAAGGCTGTTGGGTGCAAGTCAAGGAAGCAAACAGCTGAGTCTTTTGTAGAGCAATACAGGCAATCTTGCCACAGGCGGCAAACAGCAGGGCAGGTCACCAACAGTTAGTCAGATGGCAGAGTCTGACAGTCCCCAGTTCAAGCATAGTGTGGCATAATAGGTCTTGAAGGAACCTCAAATTCTAGCAACATAGTCTACTGGCTAGGAGTCCCACAGGCAGTGTAGCTTGCAAGTCGCGGCAGAGAACCAGCCAAGGCAGCCACACACTGGTCCAATCACCAGAGAGCAAGACACAAGAAAGGCAAGGCTCGGCTCGCTGAGGCATTTATCTCTTTGCCCTTCAATTAAACCCCAACCTTATTAATCCCACATGTGTCTATTGCCCAGGTTGGCACAATACTTCTACTTATCACACGTTGTTTCTCTTATTGCTGATATGTGCCTTTTGTGTCACTTGTGACTAATGGTGACCACATATATCACAGAAGAAAGCAAAACTCAGTCCTGGGCCATCTTCCACTATTGTTCTTATGTTTGATCTCATTGTTATAAACATGGTGTCAATTCTTTTGATGGAGTGTCTCCTTCTGTTTCACCTATTTCACCAAACATGATGTCCTGTTGCAGGGACTGGTCTCTCTTTAGGGTCTGAAGGATGGGAGATGAAGTCTTGTCATCCTCACTTCTAATCCTTGTTTCCCTAAACTCCTTTTTTGTGTGTGCAGTTTAATACATCAAATGGCTTAGTTTTCTTTATTTTAAAAATGCTTTTTAGAGAAATCATCTTAGTTATTTTAAACCAATAGAAATCATTACCATTTCAAGGAAATAGTAATTTACAAAACACGGTGTCAGAAATGTATTTTTTCCTCAGATAATTTGTCGCAATAACTTTAGTGCAAAGCTCAGAAAGTAATTTTCTTTGCGTTCTTTTAGAGATCGATTGATGTCGTTATTGGTGGACTCCAGAAATGGAATTCTCTGTCCTAGAGGGAACTGTGTTCCATAAACTGTAGAATTATGTAAATCCTAGCCCCTTTGCTCCTACACAGAGTGGGTTAGACGTGGGCTGCTCACTGCAATGTCAGCAATTCCGAACGACCAGCTGATTCCCAGAAGCAAGTTGAGGTGTCCCACTCCCGTGACGCCCAGGCGCAGCTTTACTCTGTTTCATAAGGTTGCAGTCAGTTGGAATGTTATTTGAAGGCAGTTATTTGAGTACCTTCAGAACCTGCTTAGAAATAGTTTCTTCTAAAAAATAATTTTATTGAGGGCTCATGCAACACATACCATAATCCATACCCTCTCCCATTGGGTCAAGCACATTTGTACATTTGTTGCCGTCACCATTCTCAAAACCTTTGCTTTCTACTGGAGCCCTTTGTATCAGCTCCTCATTTTCTTCCCTTCTCTCCCCGCTTTCCCCTCCCCCACCCTCTTGAATGCTTGATAATTTATACATTATGATTATTTTGTCTTGTCTTACACTGTCCAACATCTGTAGATCATTGTGGTCGGTTCCCCCTTTTTCTCCCCACCTTTCCCTACCCTTCTGGTATGGCTACTTTCAATATTGGTCCTGTGGGGTTCATCTGTCCTAGATTCCCTGGGTTTCCAGTTCCTATCTGTACCAGTGGGCATTCTCTGGTCTAGTTGGTTTGTAAGTTAGAATTGAGATCATGTTAATGTGGGAGGAGGAGCAAGCATTTAAAAACCAAAGGGGGGCGGGCAAAGTTTTATGTTTCATCGTTGCTACACTGCACTCTGAATGGATCATCTCTCCCTGATACACTTCTGTAATATGATTTCAGTGATATGATTTTTTTTGTTCTTTGATACCTGATTCCTTCTATACCTCGTGCTCAGACAAGCTGGTGTGCTTCCATGTGGGCTTTGTTGCTTCTAAGCTAGATGGCCACTTGCTTACCTCCAAGCCTTAAGATCCTGGATACTATATCTTTTGATAGTCAGGCACCATCAGCTTTCTTCACCACATTTACTTATGCACCCATTTTGCTTTCAGCAATCGTATCTGGGATGATGAGCATCATGAAATGGCAGTTTAACAGAAGAATGTGTTCTTTCAAATTGTTATGTTAATTATGTTGTTGTACAGTATTGTGAGTCCTCAATTTAATCTTTTCTGAGTAGTCTTACATAAAAACAGCAAACACACACACACACACACACACACACGCATGTCTACAAGCAAAGGAAACTCATAAATTGCTAGCCGACATCAGAAACCAGGAGGGAGACCCTAATTTACACATGAGACTCCAGAGCTGGGAGAAAATCCCTTTCTCTTCCTCACAGTTGCCCACTCTGTGGGGCTTTGATAACAGCAGCACTAACAAACTCACATTCTTAGCCTGAGAAATAAAGTTGAGAGAATACCAGTCCTCTGGAGTCACCATGAGTTGGAATCAATTTGATAGCAGTAGGATTTGTGTTTATAGGTATTAACTGCTCAGGAGTTTGGGTCTCTAGACTGAAATCATGCTTGCCAGGGAATACCTGGCCTTTCACAAAAGAAGCATTGTCTTATTTGCTTCTAGAACTTTATAAATTATCTAATCTTTGTGAATATTCTCATGGAACAAAATGTTTAATCCCAAACCTACAAGAGGTCCTTATTTTAGAAATACCCTTCTACATATGGAAATAAGAAAAGAGTTGAAAGGATAAGTATGCAAACGAAAATGACCATTTAAGAGTTTGAGTTAAATTTCAGTTCTTTTTTTTTTTTTTAGTTAAATTTCAATTATCATTTGAAAGGGATATCATATTTTCATTAAAAATTCTCACAACAATTTAGGTGAAAGAAGAAATAAGCATTGTCATATTGAATAAGGAGCCATGGAAGAGAGTTGCTTATGCATTTGGGAAAATAGTTGAACTAGTAAAATACAAACCTAGTGTCCATCCAAGTGCTAGCCTTTTAATTGCAGACCTGTTGAAAAGAAAAAACAAGAAAATTACTTTATAAATATTTTATAGCCAGAGAACATTTTAGCTGAGCAACCTAAACATAGCCCTTTAGGCCAGAACCAATATGCTCTGATTTTTATATGGTATAAATAGATCATCCATCATTCTTTGAAAAACTTTTTTTTGTACTAGAGTAAAAAATGGGCTTTGTTCACATGACTGGAAACAATGCATTTATTAAGAACTCATAGGGAGAAAAAAACTATAGTTTTTGATGGATTCTTCTGAAACAATGTTTTGATTGAATTGTTCTTTCCAAAATAAATGCAAGACTGAACTGAGGAGATTTGTTATTATTCAGCTTACTAGAAAAGTTTTTTCTCTATGAGGCCTATGAATAGAGAGTGGGGTTGGCCTTGGATCAACTTTGGTACTCTTTCTGGATGGAGTTGCCTACATAACCCAAGAAGAACTCCCGCCCCACCCTTATTAGTATGCTGGTATTAACCCTTCTATTCTCTGGCTGTCAAGGGACCCATTCTTAGGTCTTCTATTATGACCTGGTTACATAATACACCTTCGTGCAACATGGAGGACTTTGAAGTCTCACCCACCTCCTTATTCATAAGAGCAAAACATGGGAAAAACTTAAGTGTCAAATGAAAGGAATACCTAAAAAATAGTGTTTCTGAAAGAATATTAATCCATCATTTTTAAAATAGGGTGTTTGCTCATTAAGTAAATATTTAATTAAAGAAAAGATACAAAATTCTATATAATTATACAATCTATATGTAAAGTTTATTTTTATTCTATGTAAAGTGAGGCATTAAAAAGTTTAAATGGAAAAATTCCATTATCTTTAATTCCGTTTTCCAAGAAATTTTTGAAGTCACCCCTTAATATAAATACATCTATGTTTCACTTATTAACTATTTTATTAGTCAACATTCATACCAACAGCAAAACAGTCTACTATACAACTATATTTGTAATCATCTTATTGGAAACAGATATTATAATACCTGTTATTATATTATAATATATTATAACTGTTATATTATAATATATGACAATATAAATATTATAATAATTCAAAATTCAACTTAATCAAGCATAACTGCATAATTGCTGCCACCATAATTTTCAAAACAGTTTCTTTCTTCTTGAGCTCTTTAATATCAGCTCCCCTTTATCTCTTCCATCCCTCACTCTAACTCCAGAAACCTTTATTATATTATTATTATTGTTGTTTTGCCATATATTACACCATCCAATGTATCAATTCATCTAGAATTCTGACATTCGTTCTCCTTGAGTGGGGTTGCACAGTCATCTTTGCTAGAAGTTCCCCCTCTCTACCATCCTATATCCTGAGGGAATCATTATTCCCATTACTATTTCCAAAGGGTTTATCTATCTTGGATTTCATGCATAGAACAATCTTAATTGTACAAATGAATATACACAGTCTTACAAGATTATTAGGGTGAAACTAAGACCATAATAGTAAGTGGAGGAAATATTAAAGGACTAGAGGATAGTTATGTGTCTCATCAGTGCTATAGTTTACCTTGTACTATCTAACTTTTAATGACATATGCTAGCAATAATGAATACCAAGGCTAGAGTAATGCTGGCTATAATGGTTAATGTTATGTGCCAGTTTATCTGGTCCATGATGGTCTTTGCTTGGAAGCTATGCAATGATGCAATTTGGCAGCTGTGTCATTATGTAATTATCCTTCAGCTTTTTATTATCAGATGTGAGCATTCTCAATTTTTGCATAACAATGCATTTTACATAATGACCTGGTATTTGGAACGTACCCATGCTGTTAAGTGAGAAATAGGTGTATGTGAATTCTATATCAACTTCTTCATTTGTTCACACCTATCCACACATGACTAAATGTTAAGCACTTATCTCTTGGTATAATTCACTTTAAAAATAATATTAATTGTATGTTTCACTCATACCAACATTTCTACAGTGAACCTTTATTACTTTTCTCATAAAAATATTTTAAAATAAGTTGTTTTCTCAATGGTACCTTTCTTTGAATCCCTCGTTTGAATCAGGGTCCATGAATTTATTGGTGCATTTATGCCAGTATCTATGTTATAGACTTGTAATTGAGTGTCAAGAAATCTAGATGCGATATCTGACCCTACTACTAATTATGACCTTAGACAAATTACATGGCCTAATTGCACCTGTGTCTCATCCTGGGTGAAAGAAGAGGCCTGGAAGATCCCAAAGGTACCTCTCTAGCTACATGCGTATTTGTTTTCTGAATATAGCTCTCTCAAGGAAGATCTTGGTATCATTACCCTCGGGGGTTTATGCATCACTCCCAAGAAATACATTTAAGTGATGAAAATTCTTATGACATAATTGACAGTCATTTTTGAAAAGTGTTTGTGGTCATTTGGTTCTAAAAAAAAAAACCTGCTTCAGAATTACCCAAAGGACTTGTTAAGCTACAGACAGCTGGGACCTACTCCAAGAGTTTCTGATTCAGTGGATATGGGCTGGTCTCTCTAATGAGTTCCCAAGTGATGCTGATGATCTGGAAGAATCTATTTTTTTAAAAATACCCTAGTTAAGGGAAGGCATTACTAATAACCATATTTCACTCCCCCCCTTTCTTTTACAGAATTCTTAGAAGGGTGTTGTGTTAGTCCTGGCAGACTAGAGAAACAAAAACCATAGAAACTCTTATGTGTATAAGAAAGAGGTTTATATACAAGAACAATTGAACATTGAGGAGACATCCCATCCCAGTCCAGTCCAAGGCCATAGTGTAAAATTAGCCCATATGTCTGATACCAATCTATAAACTCCTCTTCATACCCCCAAAGCACATGCAATGACACCAGGACCATCACAGGCCAGTGGGTGCAGAGTCTTGTGTATGCAGTGGCAGTAGAAGCATCTCAGCACTAGCAGAGGTCTCCCCAGGGCTCCTCCAGTTTCCAGGACTCAGGGTCTATCAGTATGCTGCCATATGTCTTGTCAGCTGGAATGTCTCCCAGGGAGTGAGCCTTGTGTCTTGTCAGTAGAGCATCTCCAAGGGACTAAGTAGCGAGTCTGTCATCTTCGAGGAAGAAATTCCACTGGATTCCCCAGAATTCTCAGGAGAAAGCCATGTCCATACAGAGGTCTCATTAGATTGACAGTCTAGACGCCACCCCTATACTCTTAATCCTCCAATTGACACCAGATTAGGTGGTTGCCACAGGTGTCTTAAGGAAAATGCAATAATATCTTTAAGATCCTTTCTATGTGCAAAGAAACCATTAATTTTCTGAGATGCTTTTAGTAGGAAGAAATGAAGGTGAGAGTAGGATATGAGGGCAGGGGAAGGAAAAGACAACATGCTGTTTTGGTTTACCAGAAGTCTCTGTGTGTGTGTGTGTGTGTGTGTGTGTGTGTGTGTGTGTCGGGGACATCTTTGATGATAAATTAGAGTGATATGACTTTCTCTGAGGCATACATTAAACCTAACCACCAGAGTGGTTTGAAGATTTCATTCTGACTTGGTGGGCACCTGGGCAACACACAAAAGCATTTATTCTTGCTCAACATATACAATGGATGTCAGCCAATACATGTGTACATCTGAATTGGCAGCCTCAGATGTAAGTGCTGACCAGGCAGCTTCCTCTGCCTGCCTGTGGAACTAGTCCCTGTTCCAGAAATAAATTCTGTGTTGTCACTTCCCATATCTTTGCACACCCCACTGCCTCTGCCTGGATTGCTTCTGGGATAAGTGACATTTTCTTTATCTTTTTTTGGCCCTAATGATTCTCTGCAAATAACTTTGCGTTGTATTTCGTACACTTTACTGTCACTCTTCAATGATGTGCTACTTCCTCATGGTACTGGGAAAAATTTGAGTGCAAGGCTGGTCTTGGACTCATCTCCAGAACCTAACAGAGCATCTGTCAAGTGGGTGCTGCTAAAAAATAGTTCACAGACATTTACAGTTGTAATATTAACTTTCATATACTGTATATTTGGACTTTAAAATGCACCACCCCCTCCCCAAAGTGGAAGAAAAGTGAGGGTCCGTCTTTTTTTTGGGGGGGAGGGCAATCACTGCCCTCTGGTGGGAGTGGGAGGCCCAGCCTCACTCCCGGAAAGCTGCCACTGGATTTGAACTGCCAAGGCAGTGGGCCGTAGTCCCACACTCAACCATTACACCACTGGGGCTCAACCTGAGGGTCCGTCTTATAGTCTGTTCCACCCCAGAACATTTTAGTATACTGCTACTATTTGGTTCAGAATATTTTTTTTTGTTGTTTTCCTGCTCTAAAAACTGGGGTGTGTCTTATGGTCAGGTGTGTCTTATAGTCCGAAAAATACGGTAAGTAAAATGCAAACCATACAAGACCACAACTCAAAAAAAATGTGAACAACAGTGGAATTTCAAATTTCATTGAAGTTCTTGATGTTCAAACTAGCATGCCAGAAAACCTCCTATAATCACCGAACACTCTTAAGGAGCTCATACAGCCTTCAACCTCTCTCTGTTCCAGTATCTCACAGTGTCTTATAAAAATTTCAGGAATCCATCCCAGATTCTTAACTGACTTCTCTTCATCAATATTTGAAGGCCAATTCCTCTTGTTCTCACTCTCTTAGAAACGGAAACAAACCTTCAACCTCTTCATAAAATCAATGTAAGGCAGGCTAAAGTACTTGTTGCTTAGAAAGAAACTTGTGAGAGGCTAGATTAAATTTTTTCTTATCTTTAAAAGAATCTGTTGTTTTTTAAAAAAGCAAGAATAAAATCTTTTCTTTCCTTATCTATGTATAGACAGTTAAATTAGCTGTCTGCTTTAGTTACCTTGTGCTATATGATAGAAATATCACAAGCAGTGATTTCAAAGAAGATAAATTTATTTTTTCACAGACTGGAGGTTACATATTTTCAATCAAAGTTTTGGTCACAGAAGTTGATTTCTTCTGTGAGCCTCTCTCCTAGTACTTGGTGTTTGCTAGGAATGCTGGGTGCTCCTTGGTAGCTGACTTGTATGTCGATTCAACTCTTTAATAGCTTAGAACAGGTCAGGTTTAAAATTCGCTCTACAACAATATGGCCATGCTAACAGAACAAAAGCCCATATTTCCAAACAAATTATATTTAATACAGGATTAAGATTTTAACATATATCTGGAGGGTTATGCAATGTAATCCATAGTACTGTCTATCCTTATATCTCTATACCTATGTATGAAGATGTCAAAAATTATTTACATAATATAAATTATGGATATTTCTACTGGTGGGATTCAAGTGATTTTTAAAACAGTGCCCATTATACTGGCCAGCATTAATACTAAAATATAAGTCATCAATTTTTAAAAATTGCCATTCCAGAATAATCAAAGGATGTGCTACCTCTGTATATATTTAAGTGGTATCATTTCTCATCTCTTGTCAAACTATAGATTTAATTACATTTTATTTAAAACAACACGGCATAAAACTCATGGATGTGTTAGCAAATGTCAGAGCAGAAAACAGACTTGCACAGACTTAGAACATTTTTCTCCCTTGAAATTCCCCCAGGTTGAGCCAGCATACCCTTTCAACCTACACCAATCCTCCATTGAGGGAAGGATTCTCATATAATGATAGGAAGATCAAAGACGATGGTAAGCTAGGAAGCCAAGGTGATTCCTCCATTACAATGAGTCAAGGAAATGCCAGTTGTCAAACTTTTCCCCCAAGTCAGATGATCTCAGGGGTGAGAAATCACGCACAAAGCGGTCATGAGTGTTCTCCAGGAAAGACACAATAAAGGACTGTTGTTCTAACTGTGCCAAGTGAAGACTCTTAATTTTAATTTTTTAAAATTAAATCATTTTCATACATCATGCATCATTTTCACACACCAATCCATACATCAGTTGTATCAAACACATTTGTACATATGCTGCCATCATCATTTAAAAAACATTTTCTTTCTGCTTGAGCCCTTGGTCTTAGATCCCTTTTTTCCCCTCCCTTTTTTTCCCTCATGAACCCCTGATAGATTATAAATTACTATTATTTTCATATCTTATACTGTCCACTTTCTCCCTTCACCCAAGCCTCTGTTGTTTGTCCCTTGGAAGGTTGAGGAGGCCGTTATATGTCAATCATTGTAGTCAGTTCCCTATTTCTCCTCTTTCTCCCCCCACCTTCCTCCTACTCCTATGGTATCACTATTCCCATTATTGTTCCTGTGGGGATTAGCTCGCCTGGATTCTCTGTGTTGAAAGCTCTCATCTGTACCAGTGTACTTGTTCTGGTATAGCCTGATTGGTAAGGTAGAACTGGGATCATGATAGTGGGGTGGAGGAGCATTAAAGAACTAGAAGAAAGTAGTATGCTACATTGGTGCTATGTTGAGCTCTGGCTGACTTTTCTTCCTTGTGAACCTTCTGTGAGGGAATGTCCAATTGTCTACAGATGGGCTTTAGGTCTCCTCTCTGATCTCTTCATCTTCATCATCATATTTGCTTGTTTGGGGGTCATTGGATGCCTGATGCCTGATCCCATCAACATCACATGATCACACAGGCTCGTGTGCTTCTTCCATGTGGGTTTGTTGCTTCTCAGCTAGATGAATGCTTGTTTAATTCATGCATTTAAGACCCTAGAAACTACATCTTTTAATAGCCAGGCACCGTCATCTTTCTTCACCATATTTGCTTATGCGATTTTGACTTTAGCGATCATATCAGAAAGGTGAGCAGCACAGAATGCCAGGTTATTAGAACAAAGTGTTTTTGTGTTTAGGGAATGTTTAAGCAGAGCCCCAGTGCCTGTCTGCTACCTTAATACTTAACAATTAAGTATATGTACATAGACCTACATCCCTATTAATATATTTATATATTTACATATGTGCATGCCTATATTCGTACCTCTAAAAAGGATTAAAAATACCTGGTATTTATATACAATGGAGTACAATGCATCCCTAAAGGATAGTGATGAACACATGAAGTACATTGATACATGGGAAGATTTGAAGGACATCATGCTAAGTGAAGTAAGCCAAGAACAAAAGAACAAGTACAACACTAATCCACTGAGGTGAGCTTAAAAAGCATCAAGGACATAGGGGAAAAGCCACCAAGTGTATAAATTTGTGTGACAAGGTCCAGCTACCCTGGCAGGGGTCAGACCCAAAAGTCAGATGCATATGGCACTCAATTAAGAGGAGGGGGAAAGGAAGGATAAAAAGGGAAGACATGGGGCTGATCCCCAGTAGCGTAGTGGTTGAGTGTGGGACTGCGGCCGACTGGCTTGGTGGTTCAAATCCAGCAGCAGCAAGGTTGGGCATCCCACTCCTACCAGAGGGCAGTGATGCCTAAAAAAAAAAAATAAAAAAGGAAGACATGGATAGTTTGGGAACAGGATACTAACCCACACAAGAGGAGGATATTGTTCATGTCTCCACAGGAAAGTGAGAAAGGGACCAGACCTCAACCTGGAATGCCAAGCCTTGAGAGCAACATACCAGTATAAAGCAATAAACTAACAGAAAGGGCTGTGAGACTGGCCCCAGTCTCAGCAATGCAGGTATTTTGCCTGGTCTGGACCTGCCCCTAGCAAAACGAAGGGAGCACAACAGAGCAGCAAGGGCAGCAAAGCAATGAAGTCCCTGAGGAATAGACATTGGAATCGGTGAACAGGGCATGCCACTTCACCAGATCTGATTGGAATCGGTGGGCAGGGCACTTCACCAGACCCAATTGGAAAATAATCAGAAGGGTCAGAAGGCAGGCCTGAAACTATTGAGACTTTCTTTTTCTTTTCTTTTCTTTTTGGGAGTGGGGGGAGCAGGAGACCCAGTCTTGCTCCTGGAGAGCTGCTGCTGGATTTGAACTGCCAAGCCTGTGGGCCGCAGCCCTGAACACAACCACTAGGCCATCAGGGCTCAGACCCAAAACTTTCTTTTTCTTTTTCTTCTTTTGTACTCATATCTATCTATATAAGATATGCAGGATAGATAGCCAATCCCAAGGAGGAAATAATGGGGCTGATGACTCCAAGGGGGACATGGTAGAGAAGGAAGTGGGAGAAAGGGAGAGGAAAACCAACAAACCCAGGGACAAGGGAATGACAAAAGATCTAAAATTGATGGCATGGAGTGTGCAAAATGCTTGGAGGGGTTTGACTAAGTGCAATGTAGCTTATAGAAAGTACTGAGAGTTGAATGAAGGGTGAATACGATGGTGGGACAGGAGGAAAGTAAAAAGCAACAAAGGAAAGAACTAGGAGGCATTTCATTGGTTGATAGAAATTTAGGCTGTTTCTAATTCTTTGCCACTGTGAACTGCACTGAGATAAACATCGGAGCACATATGTGTGGTTGTGGTCTGTTTCTTAGTTCTGTGTATATGTCCATATGCTCGGTCATATGGTAGCTTGATTTCCATTTGTTTTAGGTATTGTCATATCAATTTACATAGTGGTTGTGCATACCTACAGGTCTACCAAAAGTGGATGAGAGTTCCTATCTCATCAAATCCCCTCCAACGCTTGTTGCTTTCTGTTTTTTTTTTTTTGAATTGGGCTATCTTTGAGGTGTTAGGTGGTATCTCATAATTGTTTTAATTCACATTTTTCTTATGGTCAATGATCATGAATATTTTCTCATAAGCTTGTTGACCATTTGATTTCCATCCTTCTGAAACAATTTTTGGGAGGGGCATCATTGCTCTCTGGTGGTCGTGGGAGCTACCTAGCCTTGCTCCCTGAGAACTATTGCTGGATTTGAACTGCCAAGCCCATGGGTTGTAGTCCCGCACTCAACCACTATACCACCGGAGCTCAGCCCCCCTTCTGAAACTTTTATTCAGGTTATTTCCTCATCTCCTCAATGGCTTATTTGTTTTTTTTTCTTACTGTAGGTTAGCAGAGTATTTATTATAGATTCTAGTAATAAATCATTGTTCTGATGTGTCATTGTTAAAGATGTTTTCCCAGTCTGTGGGCTTTCTTATTACTCTCTTGGCAAAGTCTTTTGATGTACACAGGTGCTTTATCTTTAGTATTTTCCACTTGTCAATTTGTGCTTTCTCTGTGTCCTTCCTTATTTCTGACAGCCTATGTATTCCCTGAACCAAAGTTCTTAGATTTGTCCCAATTCCCTCACTGATGGGCCTAGTGGTTTTGGGTTTTACCTTGAGGTCTGTTATCCACCTTGAGTTTATTCTTGTGTATGGAGTGAGGTAAGGGTCATGCTTCATTTTTCTGCAGGTAGATATTCATTTTTTTCCCAACACCACTTGTTGGATAGGGCATCTGCTTTCCATTTGATATTTTGGGGGCCCTTATCAAAGATCGATTGTCTGTATACTGATGGTTTCATGTCTGTGTTTTCAGTTCTTTTTCATTGGTCTGAATAACTGTCTTTATACCAGTACCACATGATTTGACCACTGTGGCTGTGCAGTAGGTGCTAAAGTCAGGTGACATAAGCCCTCTAGCTTTGTCCTTCCTCTTGAAGAGTTCTCTCCTCTATCATATGATCTTGTATCTGCCATTCTGCCATATTCCCCTATAACTTCCAGTACTCCTCTTGTGGAGCTTTTGGAGTTTTCCATATATAAATCATATCATCTGGGAGTAAAGACAATTGCACTTTTTCTTCCCTTAGACAAATACTTTTGATGTCTTTTCTTTGCCTTGTGTTGTTAAGTAGGACCTCCTGTATGTCTTTCCTTTGCTTATGTTGTTAGCTAGGATCTCCTGTATGATGTTAAATAGTAGTGGGGAGAATCAGCATCCTTGCCTGGTCCCATTTTTCAGTGCATTTGTTTTCTCCATTGACTACCATGTTGGCTGCTGACTTTTCATATATAGCTTATATTATATTGAGTAATTTTCATTCCATTACTATCTTTTTGAGTGTCTTAAATAGGAATGAGCATTGAGTGTTGTTAAGCTTCTTTCTCTGTGATCTTTCTCACAGAGGAGTGTATTAAAGTCACCTATGATGATTGTTGAACCTGTGATTTACATCTTTTGAAGCATTTGATAAATGAATTTTGTGGATCTCTCGTTGCATAAATGTTTACTATGCTCCTTGGTTCTTGGTCTACTGATCCCTTGAGCATTATTTCATGCCCTTCCTTATCTCTTGTTATGTCTTGCACTTTGAGATCAATTTTGTCAGAAATTAGGCTTGAGATTTGTCCCTTGTAGGCAGCAGATTGATGGGTTGTTTTTTTAAATCAGTCTACTACTCTGTGTTTTTTAATGGGTGAGTTCAGTCCATTGATATTCAGAGTTTTTTTTTTTTTTTTTTTTGGCATCACTGCTCTCCGGTGGTGAGAGTAGGAGGTCCAGCCCTACTGCTGGAATTGAACCTCCGTCCCCAGTGGGCCGCAGTCCCGTGCACAACCACTACGCCACCGGGGCTCAGCTCGATATTCAGAGTTTTTAACACTCAGCAGTGGACTTTGTAATGTCATATTGCACCTTTTGTGTGTGGGGGGAGGGTTCCTACCTCCCTTCTTATCAGTGCATTTTGTGAATGAGTGTATGGTTCATTCTTGCCCCTTTTTTCATCATTGAGCTAATGTTATCTTGGGGACTGTTTTCAATTTGTCGACCTCTGGGTGCAGTTGCTCTATATGGTAGTTTCATATGTGGTCTTAGTGAGTGTTGCTTTTCTAACCATACTGGTTGGCAAAGATTTTTTTTTGTAGACATGCATTTATTTTAATGTATTATTTAATTTCTTCTTTGTCTGGAAAGACTCTTACTTCTCTATCAATGTTGATAGATAATTTGCCTAGATAGAGGATTATTGAGTTTGCATTGTTTTCTTTCAATTTTCAGAAGATGTTGCTACACTCTATTCTCTTATTCATGGTGTCTGCTGATATATCTGAGCATATTCTTAGTTGGGTACTTTTATAGGTGGCTGCCTTTTTCCCTTCCTAGCTGTCCTCATGATTTTTTCCTTTTCCCCAAAGATGGATAGTTTAACTATTATATGCTGTGGTGTATTCTTCCTTGGATTCAGTCTAGCTGGTGTCCTCTGCTTCCTGGATGATTGCCTGGTTCTCATTCATTAAGTTGGGGATGTTTTCCTATAGGAATTACCTCACTATTTTTGCCATTCACTTATTTGTTGTGCCTTTTTCTGATAGCCTAATTATTTTGATGTTGTTCCATTTCATTACATCCAACATTGCTTCCAGGTTTTCTTTGGCTTCTTTGATTATCTTGTTTGATGGTCTTTCCTATTTTTGAAGTTTGTCTAGCTATGCGCAAGGTCATTGGGATGATTCTCACCTTCCTCTAGTCTGTTGGTGAAGTCTGGAAGCTTGTCATTTGCTTTTGCTACCTTGTCCTTTAACTCTTCTATTTTCCTTTGGAATGTGGCCTTTATCTCCTGTATCATTTCATCCACTTTCTGTAATGCTTTCCTTATATCCCGTATGATTTCAAGCAGCATTCTGAAGATTTCTTTCTCTGGTAGCTCAACTTCTGCTTGTTCTATGCACCTCACCAGATTTAGGTCTTCTTCTGACAGTGCATTTTGTTTCTCCTGTTTTTTTTGTTTAGGTTGTTGAAACAGTTTTTTGTCTGCATGCTGTTTTGGATTAGCATGGTGCCATTTTCCAGGGAGTCAAAGAGCCCTAGGGTCTCTCTTTGTGAGGGCTGGTAGGGATACTTCTGTGGGATGCCTATAACCAACTGTTCTGGGGGATTGGGCCACTTCTTTATCTTACTAGATTTTAATTTCCTTAGACAGCAGGGACTCCCTTCCCTGAGACCAGATTACTGATCCTCAGAGCTCCAGAATGAGGCTAGATAGAAGGGAGGGTGGTGGTGAGAGGAGGGGGCCGGAGAGGTCACCTCCCAAACTGAGGAAGTACTCTGTGCAGGTGCAGGAGTCTTTTCACTTACTTGAATGCCCCCACTTCTCCTCCTGGACACTGGTTCACTGATTGCCATGGAGTTCCCAAAGTGGACTGCTTACCTGGGAGCCATCTTGCCAGAAACTCCCCTTCTTTCAATTTTTTATCTGGATGACTCTATGTGTTTTGATGCTGCTACAGGCTAGCAATATAAGCACTTGAAATGAAAAAAAAATTATAATGTAAATTTAGGGCTGAACCACAGAGATCAGTACCAGATAACAACAATGTAATAGAGCATCTTAATGGCATGTTGAAGCTGTTTAGGTAACAGCGAGTCAGTTTCATTGCATGGCAGCTCTATGTGGAACAGAACTATCACCCGACCTGGTGCTATCATCACAAACCTCGGTACATTTGAGTTTATGGACACGGTGACTGCAACAGTGGGCTCAAGCGTAACAAAGCTTCGGAAAATGGTGTAGGACCATGCAAATGTTTTGCTTTGCTGCACACTTGTCTGTCAGCTTGTCATACTATGGAGGCTGGCATGTTGCTGTGAGGCCAGAGAGTAACCAACCCTGTGATATTTAAAATGCCAGCAGGATCAGAGGCTTTGGTGGTGACCCTACACGAAGAGCAGATGGTCATATATTTGGTTCAGACTCACAGTGACACTAGAGAGCAGGGTAGACATGCCCCTAGGGGGTTCTGGGATTGTAATTATTTATGGGAATAGAAAACTCCATCTTTCTCCTGAGCAGTGGCCAGTGGTTTTGAACTGCTGACGATGTAGTTAGCAGACCCATGCAACATGTGTACACTGTACCACCAGGGTTCCTCTAAGAACAGAGGAGGAAGATGGAATAGGCAATCCAATGCTACGGATTTAACTACTGACAATCATGTGAATTGTGGTAGCATGTAGGAACGTCTAAATAGATATTCAAAAATCAATTGCATGATTCTAATATGTCTCACCCTCTTGACGGATAGGATAAGGTCTGCTGTTGATCAAGGAGAATTTATGGGGCAGATTTCCTTGAAGAGAATTGTGTTGGGAGAGCTAAATTGTGTGTCAGTTCCTAGGGTTGTCACAACAAATACTACAAAGTAGGTGGCTGTACAGAAAATATTTGTGTGTATGCCTTCATAGTTTTGGCATCTAGGAGTCCCAATCCCAGGTCATATTGATTTCTTCTCAGGGCTCAGAATGAGAAAATCTTCTGTGCTTTTCTCCCAGCTTCTGATAACTCCTGGCAATCCTTGGCTTTCCTTTAGTTGCAACTGCACATATTTGCTGTCTTATCACATAGCTTTTTTCCCCCTCTGTCTCTCTGTCTCTGTTTACCTTCTATTTTACAAGAAGTTGAGTCACATGGAATTAAGACTCATCTTACTCCAGTGTGACCTCACAGTAACCTTCAAGGAATCTATTTCCAAATAGAGTCCCATTCCCAGGTACCTGGGTTAAGACTTTGACATACAGGAAGGCAAATAGAAAATACTACAAACCATATTTATTATTTTTTTTGAGATGTGCACCTCTTGTTTTTTGGCATGTCTTCTTTTTAGGTCTATACGCTTCAGAAGATGGTACTTCCATATCTCTAAACCTCCCTGAAATAAGTCCTGATGGTTACTTTGGAAAAAATGTTTGATTGCTGACTGCAAAGTTAAAGGTTCCAAACCACACCAGCATTCACTGGAGAAAGATGAGGCTGTCTAGTGCTGAAAAGATTTATGTCCTTGGAAATCCTCTATAGGATTTGACTCACATGCAGGGAGTGCATTGGGTAAACCTTCAGTGAAGAATTTTGCACTATGTGATTCAGGTCATGCTAACACAGAAACTTGAGTCTGCTCGAAGGATGCAACAGATGACACTAATGACAAAATTAAAGAAGAGTTATGTTACCTTCATCATAAAATTTAAAAAGAGAGAAGATTTTCAAGCTCCGTCTTGAAGTCGAACACTTTCTGTGATAGAATAATCCTATATATTTGCAAAGAAGTTCAACGAATGCAACTATAATTCAAATTTATGCACCAATCACTAAAGCTAGTGATGAAAATTCGACTGCTACCACTTAGTCCCAAACTGATTAAGCCTAAACTCAAGATACACGATAATTATTGATGATTGGAAGGCAACCATGGAAACCGAAAAGAAAGGGCCAGTACTTGGAAAATATGACCTTAGGGGGCAGAAACAAAACTGGAGATAGTAATAGAATTTTGTGGGCAAAGAGAATGAGAAGAGAGAACATATGGATGAATCCTTTATTTTCATATAATAAGTGTGGCAGGCTGGGATTCTTAGATTGAAGGAGACCTTTATCTTTATGAGTTGGAGCTGAGTTCCAATCATAGTCTCATAATTAGTCCTCCCATAATAGTGCTAACTCAACATTAGCCTCTTACAAGCACATGGCTGATTGCTATATAGCTGGCAGCTTTAACTATAGGAGCAGACATGTGTTATTGCTCTCTGCGCTCTGAAGACAGACCCTCCCTCCTACTTGCCCCAGTCACTTGTGTTAGGTTACTTCTCTAATATACTTAGGAACCTTTATGGATAGAGTACATCCCATTTTGTTATGTATCTTGTTATCTATAACTAGGAGGGCTTGCATGTATATAAGCCTTGGTTGAAGATATATTATCCCTCTCTGCACAGGTCTAGCTCCTGAAGTCATGACTGAGCAAGTGAGGACTTGCATGGTTTATTTTGTCTGATGCTTTTTTAAATTTTGCCCCTCAATTACACAACTGCTCCTTGGACCTATTTGATCATGGAGGCTGGTACCCCACAACCCTTCATCGAAAATACCTTTTAACAATAGCATTAGTTGGAACAAGTGAACTTTGTCAGATGGAATATGCATGGGTTCAATTGACTACATCTGTTGGAGTGCATAATAGAAAGTTCAATATCGTCAGCCCAAACAAGGTCAGGGACCAACTCTGAAAGAGTCCATCAATTTCTTCTAATGTAATTTCACATTGAAACTGAAGAAAATTAAAACAAACCAAGAAAATCATAATATGATCTTGAGTGTATGTCACCTTTATTACAGACCATTTCAATGCCTTGAGCACAAATGACCAATGATCTGATGAGCTGTCAGACAACATCATGAAGAAAGAAAATTGTTAAAAAAAAACAGGAAAGAAAGAAAAGACCAAAATGAAGTCAAAGGAGAATTTGAAGCTTGTTATTGGATATAGGGTATCAAAAGCAAATAGAAGTCAAAGAGCTGAACAGAAGATTTCAAAGTACAGCTTGAGAAAACAAAGTAAATATTATAATAACATACACAAAGACCAGGGATTAGAAAGCATAAAGGGGAAAATCATTCAGGATTTCTCAGGCATATACAACTTTGAAACATAACTTTAAGACTCAAGTTGAAATACTGAGCGAGGAGCTATGAACAGGAACCCTGGTCTTGGAGTGGTTTACATCTTGGTCTGCTAACTGCAAGGTCAGCAGTCCAAACACACAAGTGGCTCCAAAGGAGAAAAATGAGGGTTTCTGCTCCTGTAGAGATTTATACCCCAGAGATTTATATCCACAGTGGCAATTCCATTCTGTCTTATCAGGTCGCTGTGAATGAAGGATATAATACTTGATGTCACATGACGTGGATCACATGGTGCCACATCACATGACTGAGAATATCAGAAAGATATTTACTTGTGTCTTATTGTCTATGCAAAGGCATTCAACTGTGAGAATTGTAACAAACTATGGGTAACATTGTAAAGGATGAGAATTACAGAATACTAAGTTGTGCTTGTGCAAAAGTTGTACAGAGGCAATTGTTTGCAAAGAGAGTTGTTTTGATGTTCATGTGATATCCTTTTTAGGATGAAATCATAGTGAAAGCTCCAAGTTAATATTCTGCTGCAACTATTTTCGAGTTATCTGTAGCAAAATTTTACTGGGATATGATAATAATGATATTGTTTGATAGGTGGTTTAACAGCAGGAAAGGTATTCATCAGGCTTGTATCATTTAGCTGTACTTATTAAATTTGTTTGCTGACCAAATACTCTAAAGGAATTGAATTATAGGAAGAACATAGCATCCACATTGGAGGATGGCTTATTAACAACATGAGATAGGCAGATGATAGAATCATTTTTGCTGAAAATGAAGACCAAGGTATTATGATGAAATATTTGGTGATGAAGCTAAGGATTGTAGCCTTCAATATAATTTGCAACTCAGTGTAAAGAAAACCCATATTCTTACAACTGGAACAGTAGAAAACCTCATGACAAATGGAGAAAAGATCAAAGTTGTCAAGGATTTTTTTTATTTGGGTCATGGAAGCAGCAAGAATTGCATTGGGAAAATCTGGTGCAAAAGACTTCTTTGAGGTGTTAAAGAGCAAAGATGCCATTTTGAATACTAAGGTGTGCCTGAATCAAAGTATGATATTTTTGGAGACTTCATGTGAACATGAAATCTGGACAGTGGATAAGGAAAACTGCATAAGAATTGATGCACTTCAATGCTGGTGTTGGTGTAGAATACTGAAATTCCCATGGAATGTCAGAAGAACATATACTTCTTAGAATAAGTGTGACAGAATTCTCCTTAGAGGAAGGATGGTGAGACTATCTATCAGGTGGACAAGCTATTAGGATAGATTAGTTCTTGGAAAAGGTCATTATGTTGGTAGTAGAGGGTCAATGAAAAAGAGGAAGATCAACAGGGAAGTGGGTGTTGGGACACATTGGACAGCGTACTGTATGAAAATAAAAACAATTTGTAAATTACTCAGAGTTTAAGGGGGGTGGGGGGGAGAGAAAGGGAAATATAGGCAGCTGATACTGGGGGCCTGGATGGAGGGAGGATGTTTTGAGAGGGATGATGGCAATAAGTGTGTATATGTGCTCTGCATACAATTGATGTTTGTATGGATTGTGATGGGAGTTGTATGACCCCTCAATAAAGTGATTCATTAAAAAAAAAAAAGGAGGGAGGGAGAAGGAGGAGCTTATACCAAAGGCTCAAGTGGAAAATGTATCGAAATGAATATGGTAATATGTATACAAGTATGCTTGATACAAATGAGGTTTTGAATGTTATAAGAGCTGTAAGAGCCCCCAATAAAATAATTGAAAAAAAGGGGGAAAAAAAGAAAGTAAATGTCTAGAGAAGAATGAAGACAACATATGTACAAACATGCCTGATTCAATTGATGTATGGATTGTGATAAGAGTTGTATGAGCCCCTAATAAAATGATTCTAAAAAAAAAGAGGAAGATCCTCCACAAGGTGGATCGGGACAGTGGTTGCAGCAATGGTCTCAAATTTAACATTAGTGAGGATGGCACAAGACTGGGCAGTGTTTTCAACATTGCTGCTCAATGTGCCACGGACAGAGACTTGTGACAGATGTAATATTAAACTCATCGAATTTCCTTGACCCATTTAAGCCATTAGCCTCTATTTTCAGGATTCCTTTGTGAAATAGCTGGACAGTTCATATAAAAATGACTCCAGTGAAATAAGGGACGAGCTCCCTCAACTACTGGTGGTTTTGAACCGCTAAATGTGCAGATCGCAGCCCCGTGTGTGACCACAATGCCATATGAAGATAATTTCTTCTGATTGGCCCAGACTACCCTGTTATGAATTGGATTGTGTCCTTAAAAAATGTTAGTTGAAGTTCTAACCCAGAAGAGCTGTGAATGTGCCCTTATTTGGAAATCTGTTATTTGAAAATGTTATTGGTTAAGTTAGATTGATATTACATTAACTTAGGGGAAGTCCTAATCCAATGGGAGTGGTACCAATTGGATCAAAGAGAGGCACACAGAACTAACTGCACAGAGGCAGAATGACAGAGTCAAGATGCATCTACTGACTAAGGAACACTTGGGGTTGAGTGAGACCAGAGAGAAATCTCCTCCAGAGATTTTGAAGGCCATGGCTGAGCCAACAAGCAGATTGAATTTCAGCCCTGAACTGTATGAGGAAATCATTGTTCTTTTAAACCTCAGGATATGGTATTTTGTTCTGGCATCCCTTGGAAGTTGGCATCCAGCCACACTAATCCATTGTGGTAGAAGGATGCAATGGTCCAACTGCCTAGACCTGGATCAACACCATTACCCATCCTGTACCCCACCCCTCAAAGAAGGAACCAAACCAGCCTAGGAGAGACCTAGGATATGTGGACAGGGTGAGATGCGGAATGAATTAATTGAGTAAGTCCCTCATCCCCATTCCTGGCTGGATTTAGCTTGGCAGTGTCCATATGTTTTGTCCTGCCCACTAGTGTAGCTTAGCTCGTATTTCTTTATTTCTTTTTCTGGCCCCACATTAGATGCTACATGCTCAGTTTAAGTTTCTAAAGACAAGTTCTCAGGCCTCACTCCCAGAGGCTCTGATTCAGTCGGTTTGAGGTAGAGCTTGTCAACCAAGTTTTGCAACAGCATTGTAGATGACTTACTGTGGAGGCAGACTTGAGGATTAATGCAGATAATTTACTGTGTGGGCAGAGAAGCTGTAAGATAACCTTGGTACTGATAGGGCATCATGAACACAAAAGAAGATAAAGTTTACTTGTAATGCTTTCCTAGACATAGTAGGATTTTTAACTAGAATCAAATCCCTGAATAAGAAATGAACTGACATAACTAGATTTCAGCTGGGCCAAAGAGAGCTTTGAAGAATCATCAGAACTTCTCATTGCTCCTGAAATATGATCAGACTTGCCTCTTGCTTTGCCCTTGCCCATGATTTCGTTGTGGATGTTGTTTTCTGTTGAGTTAACGTGGAGTCAAGGTGATCCTGTGAGTGCAGAGTAGCACTGTCTGGTAGAGTTTTCAAGGACGTGACCTTTGGACCATATCTCCAGACTTGCTTTCTGAGGTGTCTCTGATGGAGTCCATCACCAAGCTTTGGTGAAGTGTCTAAGTAGTTCCTCCACTTACTAAATCTATAGTCTATATTCCAGCTGAGATGCACTATCAAATAGATTTCGTTTATTGATTTTTAGAATGAGAAAACAAATATGTGTGTTTCCTTTGCACATGTACACACTTAAATACTTTGCTGAAAGAGGAAGAAACCATTGGGTTTTTACACTGACTGGTGTTTGCTTCTCTGTCACAGGACTGTCATATGATGAGAGTTGGCATGGTTTCTCACGAAACAAGTTGTAAAATTTTTACAGCATAAATCATTATAAACAACAGGTTTAGGAAAGCACACTAAGTCCACTCATTGTGCTGATGAAAGAGAAAGACAGTATTTGAAGTGTGGTTAATTTTAGCAAATGTCAAATAAAAATTTTGTCAACTAACAGCAAATGTACTGGCCACAGTAGTGAAATCTTTGATGTTAGTGGTTGGTTGCTTTGAGGGGATGGTTTTTAGAGACATCACAGAGAGCCAGACTGAACTTCTATAAAGTCCAGTTGCTTTAAAGTAGATACACGGAGAGCTGTGGATGTTTGGAAACAGAGGTACCTTGGGAGAATGATGTAATTACTCTAGAAATTGAAAGTGGAAAGGAACCTTGCCTTTAAAGTAAACAATACTGACAATTTAAAGTCATGTGTGTATCTAGGAAATTAATAATTAATGACATATTCAATAATTGGGGTAAGTAACTGGATTAATTTGGAGCATTTATTTCTCTATGCAATAACTTGTACTTCTTGAATGGAAGGAGATGATCTATCTCATTATGAAATCAACTTAGATTTTAGTTCTGTTCTGTTCACTAGTTTTGTTCTGATTTGGGCTTTCTGGGGGGGAAAGACTTTCTTTCACAAATCACATAGGTTCCATATAGCCAGTGTCTTAATGCAATTTCCAGAAATCAGGGTTATTGGGCAATTTAGTAGCATGTCCTTTATAAAAAAAATAATTACAGCTAAAATGCAATGATAAACTGGTAAAGAAGTCTTCCACTGAAGAAAACTCTGCTCTAAGGAATCATCCTCCTGTTACCGTCTCATTGGAAAGATGCCCTGAGCAGCTCTTACTTTCTCTCTTCCTCAGGTGGGAAAAAGATCAGACATCCTGACAAGAAGAAACTCAAGGATAAAATGAAGGCTTCTCTATGACTGGTTTCAATACAAGGTCAACTAAAGAAGGAGTGGACTGTGCATTTCAAAGGAATTAGCCACCAAAAACCTTAGGGTAGTAAGGGAACACTGTCAAACATTGTCAGAAAAACTCGTGTAGAGAAGTAGAGCGTTGTCAAAGATAGTGCCAGAAGGGGAGCCCCTCACGTCAGAAGACACTAACAGTTGGTCCCAGGCAGGGCAGCCTTCAGAAAGCAGAGTCAACAATGATTTGGACAGAGACAGTCCTGCGAAGCCATTCTTTTAGGACCTTCATTTGCCAAATGACTCAAATTGAGAAGACATAGCTGCAGATATCGTTTAAGGATTGGAGATTGGAATGTAGAAAGTACAAATCTAGGGAAGTTGCAAGTTGTTAAAAATGAAAGGGACTGCAGAAGTGCCAACATTCTAGGTGCTAGTGAGCTGAGATGGACTGGTATTGGCCATTTTGAATCAGAAAATCATATGGGTTCCTATACTGGGCTTGATAGAGACCAAAGAATGGTGTAGGACTTATGAGCAAAATAGATATTTCAAGGTCTATCTTGAAGTGCAATTCTGTCTGTGACAGGATAATATCAGCATGCAAAGAAATCCAGTCAATACAGTTATTATTCAAATTTATGCACCAACCTCAAAAGCCAGTGATGAAGAAACTGAATGTCCCCAGTTGGAAATTGATCAAACTTGCAATAAAGATGCATTGATAATGTATTGGTGATTGAAATAAAGTTGGAAACAAAGAAGAAAAAACAGTAGTTGGAAAGTATGGCCTTGGTGATAGAAACAAAGCTGGAGCTTTCATGATAGAATTTCGCAAGACCAATGATTACTTCATTGAAGATAGCTTTTCAACAACACATCATACATAGACCTCTCCAGATGGAATATACAGAAACCAAACTGACTCTGTTTGTGGGAAAAGACAGGGAGAAGCCCAATGTCAGCTGTTAGAATCAGGCCTGGGCCCAACTGTCCAATTCTTCAAGAGACCATCAATTGCTCACATGAAAATTAATGTTGAAGCTAAAGAAAATTAAAGCAAGTCCAGTAGAGACAAAATATGACAGCACTCTACTACACCTGAATTTCTAAAACATTTCAAGAACAAATTTGACTCATGGAACACCAATGGCAGAAGACAGCATGAGTTGTGCAAGTCCATCAGGAACTTCATGTGTGAAGAAAGTTAAAGGGCCAAGGGCTCAAGTGGAAAGCATATGCTTTGAGAGTGATGGAGGCAACAAATGTACAAATGTGCTTGACACAATTAATGGATGTATGGATTGTGATAAGAATTATATGAGCCCCCAGTACAATGATGTTTTTAAAGAATGAAAAAGTAGGGGGCTGAGCCCTGGTGGCGTAGTGGTTGTGTGCAGGACTGCGGCCCACTGGGACGGAGGTTCAATTCCAGCAGTGGGGCTGGGCCTCCTACTCCCACTGCCGGAGACCAGTGATGCCCTAGAAAAAAAAATAATGAAAAAATAAAGAAAGATCTAAAATACATATCAGAAGAGACTCTGAAGTTTACTCCTCATCATAGAATAGCAAATGATAATGGAAGAAATAATCGTGTCAAACAGCAGAACTTGAGCAAGTGCTTCAAGCACTGTGAGCAATCAAAATTGTGTCACCTGCACATGTAAGGTTGTGATAAGCTTTCCTTCTGCCTGGTTCTTCTTTATGAGCTCCAGCTTCTCTGGTGATTTGCTCAGCATACAGAGTGAATAAGTGGGATGAGAAGACACAACCCTGATGCCCACCTTGCCTGAGTGTAATCCATGTAGCATGCCCTCACTCTGTTTGCACAAGTGTTTCTTTCTTTGGGGGGGGGCATCACTACTCTCCGGTGGTGGGAGTAGGGGGCCCAGCCCCACTGCTGGGATTGAACCTCCGTCCCAGTGGGCCGCAGTCCCGCGCACAACCACTACGCCACCAGGGCTCAGTCCGCACAACTGTTTCTTGATCCAAGTACAAGTTCCACCTGAGCACAATCAAGTGTTTTGGAATTCCCATTCTTCTCAAGGTTACCTATAGTTTATTGTGATTTACGCCGTGGAATGTCTTTGCAATAAAGCACAAGTAAACATCTTCCTGATACAGCTCTCTGCTTTGAGCAACATCCATATGACATCGGCAATGATATCTTTTATTCCTCTTCTGAAATACTTTAAATACAAGACTCAAAAACAAACAAACCAAAACTAACTATGAAGGGAAAACTTGTTAAAGAATCTTAAAATTAAGGACTAGTTTTGATCAAATGATACCACTAGTTTTGATGAATGATATCATTCATACTTATTACCATTGAGCTGATGTTAATTCATCAGGTTAGAACTAGACGGGTTAGAACTGCTCCAGTGTGTTTCTGAGTTTATAACTTACAGGAGTGGAATGCTTTGTCTTTCTCTCATGGCGTAAGTGGTGTTTTCAAACTGCTGACCTTTTGTTACTGCTATACCCATAGAAAAATTGAAACATAAGTCGAGGAAATACCTCTAGCAAATATCTAACACAAGATTTGTATGACATATGTAAAGTGATAAGACATAAATTGATACAGGAAAATGACAGCTCAATAAAAAATGTTTAGAATCCTTTACAAAACAAGCTACTCAAATGACTAATAAACATACAAAAGTGTGCTTATTCTAATTAGTAATCAAAGAAATGGTTGAAACAAAGTGGATAAACAAAATGCGATATCATTTATATACCCAACAGCGTGGCTAATGTTTACAAAGCATACAAAATGTACCAAGTTGATAAGTATTTGGAACAACTGAAACTCCACATGTGTTTGATGGGAGTGTACACTGGTGTAATACAATTTGAGACCCTGTTGGGCATACTCTTCAAAAGTTGAGCATCTCTGTGCTCTCCGTGTTGGACTCAGCAGGCATATGTGCACACTAAAAGATATGTACAATAATGAACGTAGTAGCATTTTTAGGATAACAAAAATTGAAATGAACTCAATTATCCATAACATTTAAGTACCAGACACAAAAATTGCAGTGCATTCATATCAAGCTCAAACATAGCCAAAATGTATTTAGTGTGTTAGGTGTTATTTGCTCATTCTATAGCCCTGTCCCTTCCTTGTCATTTCTTTGTCTTTGGGGTCTTACCCTTACCCCGGCCCTGAAATTTCCATCATTCTAGTGAGATTTCAGGTTGGAATATAGTTCAGTGTGTATATTTATTTTTTGTGACCAGAAGTGATCCTCTCAGAAGTCTTACGTAGGAAGCCAGGAAACCCATCTTTTTTTCTAAGTATACCTCACAGAGTGACTGGAAGAGTTTCGTACACGCCAGATAAACAATAAAGTTTAGGAAGATGACATTTTCAAGCAGTGAAATGGTTCTAGAAAGCAATTCATTTCTAGGGAAACAAATGGCAGTTTCTCAGGTGGGAAAAGAATATTGTGACCGAAGCCCCAGTACACTGATTCAACAATTCAAGCCCCAGTACACTGACTTGTGGAGGCCACCGTTTTATTGCGCACCGAAGTTTTCTGTGTAAAAACTAAGCTCAATCTGAGAGTCAAGGAACATAAATTAATCCATCTTTGCAATATGCAATTCATTGAGCACCTACGTATGCCAGCCACAAAGAATCTATCCCAACTAAGACCACAGACAGCCATCGTTCCTGACCTTCTGAAGCTAGTGGAGGGTGCAGAGAGAGAAAGACTGCGTAAGTAAATCATGCTTTACTATTTTGAATTGCTCAAAGTAAGTGCTCAAAGGGAAATTGAAACGGGGCTAGAAGAGAACAGTTGGCAATATCATGCGGATGATGAGCTGGCTAGAACAGGAGAGAGAGCACGGCCAGCTTTATGGGCATTCACACTGTGGGCTTTATTATTCCACAAACACCATGAGCATGTAGATTGCACACACCCACATGGAAGGGACTTAAAAGACAGAATTGTGTAAAATAAAGAAAAAAAAAACCCCAAAAGACCAGTAACAGGACTCCCAAGCTGACACTATGCACCCCTCATGGCATTTTCAGCCTCTGTCATTCTCATTGTAGTATTTTGAAAATGTTGCTTTTGATTAGATTTATGTAATAAAGCTGGGGTGAAGAAGTTATGGACGAAGTTTAGAAGTATTCCAATAGTCAGAAATAGACATTAACAATGAATCATTTTATGGGAGGGGGTGTCTTACAGCTCTTATAACAATTCATACACTGATTGTATCAAGCACATTTGTACATATATTGTCATCATCATTTTCAAAACATATTCTAACTACCTGAGCAATTGTGTCAGATCCTTTCCTCCCTCCACTTTCCCCCACCTCCTGAAGGATCCTTGATAAATTATAAATTATTATTATTTTCATATCTTATACCATCCTCTGTCTCCCTTCACCCACATCAGAAATAAACATTTGAAACTGTGGGTTGGCTCTTCAACAGTTCCCTGCGTGGCCATCTGGAGACAGGCAGTGTGTGTGTATGTGTGTGTGTGTGTGTGTGTGTGTGTGTGTGTAGGACTGTAGAGACCAAGCAATGGTCGTTGCCCGAGTAGACAGGGGCTGTTACCCTCCAGTGGCAGGATTTTGAGGGGGCAGCCCCAGGTGAAGCCAAGAGGCATGGTAGAACGGTTATGTGAGCACTGCTCGGGTGCAGTGCAGTCAATCCATCTCAACTTAGGGAGGGACCCCAGACTCATCTGCGACTGTCAGCACACAACGTCTGCACAGGAGGGGGATTCAAACGGACACCCTTAGTTTTAGCAGGCAACAGGCTACTGACCCGCCCCTTTCCTGCGAGAGAGCGGTTAGCAGAACAGGCTAAGAATCCTGTTGGGAGAGGGGATGCTTTAGAAATTCAAGCGTAGACTCGTGAAGGTCTGCTCTTGGCATCCAAACCTTCTTGTTAACAGCCACCAAGATGAAGACTTAACATAAAATCTGTTGTTAGAATGACTAAATGAAATCAAAGTCAGCTCCACCAATGCTTATGAAAATAATGCGCAGGGGAATGCAAACATATATGGCAAGCACATGGTATTTGCCTATAAATAGGACAGTCCCACAGAACTCTGTACTTCTAAGGGCTTTGCAGGGGTGCTTGCTGTACAGCTCTGCTGCCCGTCTTGAAATTCTGAATGTCAAGTGCTATTAGTCGCAGGGCCAGTTGTCCGTGAGGCGGGTCTCCCTAATGGTGAGCCCTTGTACATATGAGTAGACCTGTCCTCTGTAGGACTTTCAAGGGCTAGTAGTTCAGAAGTTGGCTGCCAACATGTTTGAAGAACCTATTCATGTCCTTGAGTCTTTGACCTTTCAGTTCACAGCCATACGGCAGACCGAGTTAACTGTTTACATCCCCACAGAGCTCCATTTCAAATTGAGAAATCTTTAAAGTGCTGGGGAATCATATTTATCTACATTCTTACTGAAAAATACATCTGAAGTCCTGTATTCTTCTTCATCAAAGCGGATGGTTTTACACAGTTCCAAACAATGAAGTCGGCCTTTTAGCTTTGCGCTGAATGCTTCCAATGATGAGGAAAAGCATTCCAAGGGGAAAGAGCAGCAGATGCTCATCCTCAAGCCAGTCAAGAATAGTTTGTGTGTGGAGAAATAGGAAAGGGAAACAGGGGAAGGGAAAGGGGAAAGGAGGGGCAGGAGGCAGGAGCTCAGGTAACTGGTGCGGTCTGTCTGCCATGGTCATGAACTCAACGGATTGACACAGCCTAGGAACTGTCACTCGTCAGAGAACTTGTACTGTAAGGGGCTTCCCAGACAACCCTTGAATAAACTAGCAGCAGAACCAACCGACACAGGCCAACAAACTATCAGAGTTGGCGAACACCAGGTCTCCTGATGCTCTCATCTCCAGGCAGAAGGACAGCTGGATGGGAGGGGGAGCCCACCGGGGTCATTGCCCAGTCTTCAGCTTTGAGGGGAAGTTGTGAAGTCCAAGAAAACGGCCCTGCAAAATGCCAGGAATTATTTTCCTCCACATTCTTACTTTAAGGTGATAGTCCAAACCCTATGATATTTCCTGCATTTTAAGGAACTCTGACATTTTAAGGGTCTGTTATGATATGAGGAAGCCAAGTCACTTATACGAGTTGTCTGTACTGCGGAAATAGCAGAGTGCCAGCGGGGGGGGGGGTGGTGGTCAGCATTTGAACTCATGAATCTCCCTCGGAAAGCAACAATTTTGACTGTGCAGGAGCAGCTAAATTTTGTTTTGCTTTTTTTCTTCTCAAACTTTGAGATCAGCAGGTAGCCACAGGTTGAATAAGAGTTTATGGAAATGTATTATTACCATCTTTTTTCTTCTATTACCTGCGAACCCAAGTAGACCCTTGGAGAGTAGATCCAAAGAGAAAACAAAAACAAGGCTATGGTGCATTACCCTTTCCACATGTCCAGTTATAGTATCTCAAGCTAGGGCCCTTCGTCTGTGGAAACTCTTAGACCACATGTTCCTCTAAGGTCTAAGACGTAGACACGGGACAGGGTAGACATAGAGATTGTCTGGTACAGGATGACCTTGGTAGGCTGTTGGTCTCACACAACTCACCATCTCCTGTATCACTTGGGAGATAGGAAGTTATTTAGTAGATATACCGCTAGTGTTGTCCCTTGAAAATAGTGAGCCTGGTATTTGCTATCATCAAACACCTACTTTCTCACACTTAATTGTCTTTACACACATTCTCCCAACAAATAAAATAAGGAGTTTTCCCCTATTCTGCTAAGGCTATAAGAGCCCTGATAGCACAGTGGTAGCATAGTGGGTGACAAGCTGGGTGGCTGTTCAAGCCCAGCAGGAGCCACGTGGGAGGAAGATGAGGCTTTCCGCTTTTGTAGAGATGGATAACCCAGGAAACTCACCAGGGCAGTTCTTTTCCCAGTGTTTCTGTGAGTGGGAACAAACATATGGCCCTTGGTCTTGGTTTTGCTTTAGCTACAGAAAACCAGATTTACCGCCAATGACCCCATGCTGACTCATAGAGACCCCATAAGCCAACTGCCTTTGTGCGCCACTGAGACGGTCACTTTTCAGGAGTAGAAAGCCTTATAGAAGCTTAAAAGGAGAGCTAGGAGAGATCACGTACATTACCTGAGGACTCCGGTCTTAATACCAGTGAGTGGCAATGTGGAATTTGTACCCACGTCTTTCTGAGTGGAAGTCCACTCCTCAGTGATCACCAGATCCTTCCTTCCCAAGATAACATATTTTTCCATTTGCCACAGAACTGGAGCACCCGCATGTCGACATTGCGTGCTCTTCAGACTGGCTTATTCCTGATTGGCCCAGGGCTGACAGCAAACAGATGGAGCTGCCACTAGGATCCAGCTGAGCTCAAAGAGGCCATCAAGGCCTGCTTCAGCAGTCTTTTGGACGTGACATTTTGTTCGTTAAAAAATGTTCTCATCTAAAACCTGCACACTCAAAGTCAAAGCTTAGCACAGCCAAGTTCAATGGATGTATGTGCTTCCATTCTGGGTTGGTTATGTTGTTTTAAAAATGTTGATTAGTTCTGCGCCAAGGGTTTTGTTTTACATAGCAGATGGCTACATACCTCCTGCCAGATTCCCTGGGGATAGTAAGGGTTTCTGGGCAGGGATCTAAGGCCTTGGGAGGTGCATTAACCCTTGGTGACCACTAGAGTGGCAGGGAATGTTTTCAACACAACAACGATGAAAAGGCTTCTCTAGTGTTCTCAAAGTGTTACAGTCATTCAGAGAATGAGAACAAAATAAAGCAAAAAACTCCCCACAAATCCACCTAGCTGGAGAAGTAAAAGTAAGCCATTATCAACATCAAGTGTGATTTATTCACCAGAAAATTTAAATGGCTCATTAGATATAAGAAATAGTGTCCCCCGATGAGACACTGTCTGGCATATCTTGCAAGACTGGGTTCTAACGAGATCACCGAGGGCAATCGAGAGAATGCTGTACCTTCGGAGGCCTCCGTGCGGCCCCAGCGGTGCTCTTCATCGTCCTGCCCTGGGTGCCCTCCGGCCCCTTGTGACATGCCCTTCCACCTGGAAGCAAGTTGCCAGGCCTTTATTCCAAGGAGACGTCAAACCACGACTCTTTCAAGCATCAGTTCTTCCCCTAATCCTCTGCACCAGGGAACCTTTCCAGCTTCTAAATCTATGCACGTATCCTTACTTCTTGTGCCCGAAGGCTTCCCCAGACAACTCCGCGGGTCTGCCTTTTTCTCCCCGCTGCCTCTGTGCTCTGATGTTCCCTCCTCAAAGCAGACTTCCCGAGGTGATCACCATCCATCTCCGCGGTGCTGCCTTGCCAGCCTTGCTACACACCAGGCTTTCTCGTCTATTTCTGCCTCCGGAGGCTCAGCTCTGCAAGGGCACCATGGAGTACATTTAGTTTCACTGAGTGTTGGTGTGCATAACGGCTGGCACTTGCGGGGACTCAATTCATATTTGTTACAAGACGGAGTAATTCATTTTTCTTGGCAGTTGACGACACTTTAAAATGTCAAATCTCTTTAGAAGAAAACTTCATTTTGTCTTTGAATCTAGTCTTCTGAGTAACTGTGAGCAGTTCATTTACAAAACAGAAACTGGTCCACAAGCTACCACACAGTAGAAATACTAAGGGAATGTGTTGACCTGCGGAGTCTCTTTTTCCTCTTTGTGAGGGGTGGAGGAGTGGTGAAGCAAGTTCACTGTTATGGGCTGACTCTGAGCAGGGGTGGTCTTGAAGCAATAAAGACATGAGTTGGCCTTCACATGTCCTCACGAGAGCACAGTCTGGGACAGACAGAACAGAAACAAACTTGATTCATTACTTTGCTGGGAACTCATATCGAAGGACTCTTGACTGAATTGATGGTAGCACAGAGAAAAAGAAAAATAGCCTGACAAACTCAAGGCTTGGAGAATAACCTGCTGGCTTTCATTTGAGCTGGGTTTGGGAAGTCTTATTATTTGTGGGTGATATGCAAATAAGCTGGGTTATATTTTATGAGAGTTTATGTACCATGTCCTGACATACTTCGGCAAAAACGGATCAAAATGATGTCAAAGGTCTTTAAATTTTTTTTGAGACGTGTTAAATGCTAGTGAACTTGACTTGAAATGCTGAAACTTCATATCAAAAGCACAGTTTAACTTCATTTCAAAAGCACTCTGAATCTATTCAGAGTCACCAAGTGAAGGAAATGGAAAGGAACTAGAGCCCGGAGTGTGTGTGTGTGTGTGTGTGTGTGTGTGTATGGGTGTGTGTATGTGTGTGTGTGTGTATAGGTGTGTGTGTGTGTGTGTGTGTGTGCAGGGGGGAGTGGGTGGCCTTGATTTGCTAATACTCAGTGCCAAGTGTCTCTGAGTCTTTTTTTCCAGATGGAATGAAACTAACAGCACATAAAAATATTATGATCGATGGAGAAACCGAGCTTTAATTATCCCCAATTTATCTTATTTGTTCTTATGTGTCTCATAAAAAAACCAAAGCTTATAGTCTTAATTAATAAGCCTGTCTAACCTCGGTATTGGCAGCCTCATCTGTCTTCGGTATGGACAAGAATACATTTTATTTGATGTATACTGCCTGCTGGATTATTATTCATTTTCTTTTTGATCTTCAAAGTGTGTCATTGCGAACTAATTCTTCTCCCACACTTGGTTTTAAATCTCACTGGAGTGCTGGGGAGAATTCTTGTATAAAATCTGCTATTGCAGCATCTTGGTGCTCAAAAGTTAGATGGGCCGCACTACAGGATTTCAGAGTTGGGAGGGTCTTCCACGGTGCAGGAAGAGCTCAGTGGTAGATGTCTCTCTTTCCACAAGGGAGTCTAGCCAGTGCTCTTCATGTTCAGCTCTACCCAGCTGTCCATGGAGGCTTGCGCATAATACAAGTTTCCATTGAGCTTTCAGACTAAGAAGGACTAGGAAGAAATACCTCATGATCTACTTCCAGAATAGCAGCAATGAACACCCATGGATCACAGTGGTTCTTTTGGCAATCATTCATGAGGGTGGTGCACAAGCAGCTACTTGTTTTATTGTGCATGGGGTCGGTATGACTGGGGGGCCAAATCTACAGCATTTGATAACAAAAACAGCACATAATAATGGAAGTGGGTGTCCATTTTTTGGCTGTGTGGAATTCATTCTTTTAAAATTGGATCATAGAACAGACACATTTCAGTTGGGGGATATGCCTCAGGTATATTTTCACATTACACATGGTCCTTTGGTCATAGTGTTTGTTTGGAAGGGGATACATGATCCAAGTTCTTCCAAGCAGAACTGATCCAGGGACTTTGTTAGCGATAACAGTGCCCTATTTCAACTTGAATATCCTTGTCTTGATTCTGTTATTTATTTTTTCATGGATCCATGCCATGTACTTCTTTAGTATCCTTACGCACAGTTTCACAATTAAATATCTATTAAATATTCATGGAGCGACAGAGGCCTGATCCAAAACCAAACCACACCCACTGCTATAGAGTTAATGTCAACTCCTGGTGACCGTAGAGGCCAGGGTAGAACCTCTTGACAGGCCTAGAGAGTCCTGCTTTTCTTCTGTGCAGTGGCTGCCGACTCGTACCCCAGTGCGCAGCCAGCATGGTGTCAGGGCTCCTAAGGACATGACAGCTGGCACAAATGAAACCCAAAGACAAACATTCACTGCTATCTTACTACTGCTTTTCGAAAACAGCACTTGTAAAGATGGAGCGATGTGAAGAAGGTGGCTCATCTTAGAATTTAAATAGAAAATTCCAAACGGGGGTAAATCTGATTGCATTATTTTAAGACACCCTCTCCCACCCCTATCCCCATAAAAACGGGAAAAAAAGGAAGGAAGGCTGTAGGTAAGGGAAATCATTTTAGTAATATGAAGAAAATGGAATTAAAATTGGAAATATAATAAAGACAAGTTACTCTGCCTCTTCTCAACTATTCACATTATTCAATTTGCAGCTTTGCTGGCATCTTCTCATCCCTGGAACATTCTCTTCCTTCATGTACTTTAATCACGGAATTCCCATTCGCTGTTCAAAGGTGTCTGTTGAGGTCAAGTGGTGAGAGGATGCTGAAGTCAAAACAATGATGTGATTGTGTTTTGCAAGAAGAGATTTCACCTTGCTCCTTTGGTGGGTACAAAGATGTCTGGAACTTTTCTCCTTATGACTAATGCCCTTTGGTTCACTGTGAGTTTCAAATGGGGTTTTTTTTTTTGGTCTTTTCCTAAGACCCAGGATCTGCTGAAAGATACAGTATTCTATTACATTTTCTGAAATTGATGCCATAAAAAAATCAATGTTAAAGCAGCAGAATGATGGTTTATCTTGTCTAAGAAATGGACATTTTAAATGAGAAAAATATGAAAGGTTTTTTTAAAAAATCTATGCATTTAACTTTAAAATAATTTGAAGGGGGAACAGATAATGACAGCTAAGAGTTTTAGAGCACTTATTTTATGCTAGATAATGCTATTCTTTCATTCATTCATTTTCCAGGAAGCAATAGACTTGATGGCTGAAAAGACAAGAGGCACAGGCGGATTGTCTGGGAAATGCTTTCCTCCCTCTGTCCTCCAGCTGCCCAAATTCCTCCTCAGAGGTCACCAAAGGAATATGGCCCTTGTGTACCCTCACAATGGTACGTTCCATATGAAACTAATGGCTTTTTAGATACACGAAGTATATTATACCTTCTGTTGTTTTCACACCTTGCATTTTCACTAAGCAATTTATCTTAGAGGTCCTTCCATGTAAGTATATAAAGAGCATCATCCTTTTCGTTTTCTAAACAAATCTTAATTTTGTTGTAGGCATGTTTTTTTTAACCATTTACTATGTTTGCAGAGTCATATTATGATAACAATCATCAAATGAGTAACTGCCTGTGTAAGTTGATTTTGTGGCCGTCTGGCATGATTTTGTGATAAAAATCCTCCAGGACGTGCTACTTGCTCTGACTGCACGTCTGTCTCCTGTGCTCCATGTTGCCACATGCCCCTGGAAAGAGGCAGGATCAGACTCATTGCCAGGAGAGAGTAATCAGGCACTGAATATAATATTTGATATTTTTAACAATCCCATGAGGCTAGCATAATGCATGCTGCATGAACATAAGCACAAAATTAAACTTACTTAACAAAGACATCATTATTAAGTGAGCCAAGTTTTGAAGCCACCTTGTCTGTTTATAACTCTGTCTTCCTCTGCCATACTCTTGTACTTTATAGTGTTCATTGACACATGATGGTTAGCAAATTGACAAGCTTATATCCAGAGTGCTTATGTTAGCATGCAAATATAGTTTAGCACCTTTCACTTTTTAAAAAGTGCTTTTAATTAAAGTATCATTTTATTGGGCATACTTGCAGCTCTTACAGCAATCTATGCATCAATTATATCAAACATATTTATTTGTACATATGTTGCCCTTGTCATTTTCTTGACATTTACTTTCTATTGAGTCCTTGGTATCAGCTCACTTTTAACTGTTTTTTTTTAATCATTTCATTGAGGGCTTATATAACTCTTATCACAATCCATCCATACATACATTTGTACATTTCTTGCCCTGACAGTTCTCAAAACATTTGCTTTCTATTTAAACCCTTGGGATCAGCTCCTCATTTCCCCCTCCATCCCAACTCCCCCTCCCTCATGAGCCCTTGCTAATTTATAAGTTATTAGTATTTTGTCATATCACACACTGTTCGACGTCTCCCATTACCTACTTTCCTGCTGCCTGTATCCCAGGGAGGAAGTTATATGTAGAGCTCTGTAATGGGTTCACCCTTTCTCCACCACCCTCTCTCCACCTTCCTGGTATCAACACTCTCACCACTGGCCCTGAAGGGCTCATCTGTCCTGGACTCCCCATGTTTCTGGTTCCTCTCAGTACCAGTGTATATCCTCTGGCCTAGCCAGATTTGTAAAGTAGAATTGGGCTCATGATAATGGAGGGGTGGGCGATGCATTTAAGAATAGAGGAAAGTTGCAGGTTTCATCGTTGCTACACTGTCCCTGACAGAGCTCATCTCCTCCCTGTAACCCTTCTGTAAGGGGATGCCACATTACCTACAGATGGGCTTTGGGTCCGCAATCTATATTCCCCCCTCTGTTGTAAGTTATCATTCTTAGTTCTTTGATGCCTGATACCTGATCCTTTTGATACCTCGTGGTCACACATGTTGGGTGGACTTTGTTGCTTCTGAGCTAGATGGCCCAACTTTAACTTTTAAAAGTGATTTTATATTTGTAATTATATTTTAATACCACAAATTCCAGGGAGACTAGTTGTGTCTTGTTAAATTGTGCTACTTTTCCCAACACTATTTTCAAATGATCTCACCACCATGAGCACCAACTCCTAGCCCATTCTCCACACCCCTAAGCCCCTCATCCATCCTTTTGAGTTTGTTAATTTGACCACATCTAGAACTTTGTCTTTTTCTCCCCCCACCTCAGTAGAGATTACAATCTCATAAATGGAGAAATGGAAGGCAATGGTTACAATGTAAGCCATAGCAAAGTCCTGGAGTTAACATGATAGACTACAAAACCTTTAAAATCAGAGATTGTTTTTTTCCTTGTGAAATGGAATACTTAAAACAAACAACAAACAAACAAAAAAACCCAGAATACTTGCTATATCAAATGATTATGGGTAAATGATATTAATATTAAAAAGAATAATAATAGAAAGAATACCGCTGATGGTTGGGTTTTGTGTTAGCTTGGCTGGGACAGGATTTTCAGTAGCGTGGCAGTAATTGTCAAGCTATGATTTAACACTGTGTAATTAACTCTCTGATGGGGTCTACTATAAACAACTCTTTGAGCAGCCAGCAGTAGTGGTGAAGTACAGCCCTCTTGATTAGGTCATAGTCTTGATGCAATTGCTATAAATGTTCCCTTGTAATGTGTCCTGTTCCTTTTAAAGTAGACTGTGGCAAAACTTGTCAATGCTTCTGGATCTTGTTCCTGCATCTGGTTCATTGACCTCCTGCCATATTACCCGCCAATCTCAGGAGCCATCAATGGACTGCCAACCTTGACTTCACTTGTCTCCCCAGTTACCAGCCTGTGGTTTTCCTTCTTCATTGTTCTGCTTCCTGGGTCATCAGCTTGCCCAGCTACTCCAATCAACAGAAGCTTCCAACTTGCTATCTGATCCATGAACTGGAACCAAACTGGATTTGTCTACTTCAACGATTTTGTGAGCTCCAATTATTTATATATAGATAGACATATATAAATGTCACTGGTTTTGCTTTCCTAGAGCTGTTAGTCTAACACAAGGCCCAAGGATCTCCTACTCAACTCTGTGGCTACCAATTCCCCTGGGTCTATTATCTGCTGATCCTGTTCCTCTACTATCCCAGAAGCAGCATGAACTAGAGTTTTGTGACTTTTAAAACCGACTTTTGCTTTAACTGAACTTAACCGTATAAGCAGTTCATCATTAGACTTTGAAGCGATATCATAGTCTCTGAAACATTATGGTAATGTGTTGTCATGAAGTTGATTCTGTAAGACAGAAGTGACTCCATAGGTTTTTCAAGGTTATAAACTTTATGGAGACCCAGTGCCACATCTTTCTCCCATACAGCGGGATGGGGGGTTTGAAAAGCTGATCTGTTAGTTACAGTTGCAATCCAGTGTGAGTAGCTGTGTCCCCAGTGACAGCAGCTTTTACATGTCAGGAGTTTTAGAGCTATCTGTGGAAAGAATGAATCAATGAGTGCCAAACAAGGGAGCTCACCATTCTTTGTCATCTGTCACTATCACCAGAAAAGTGGTACTTCGCTAAACCTCTTTTCTAAATAAAGTCCCTTTACACATTTTATTATGAGCATCACTTTCAATTATAAGAAGAGATGTTCAGATAATTAAACTCTATGAGAGTGGGACTATTTAAACGAATGCCAGGCCAGTCGTCCTTCACATATTGTGGCCATGAAGACTGCTATTCTGTTAACATTGTGATTTCTGGGAAGGCCCCAGAATTTATTAAAAATGAAGAGATTTTATGCCTCACGTGTTTAACAAAAATTTTTCTCTTGTGATATATTTTGTAAAATGTAATTATTTAAATTAACTGCTACCACAGGCTCTATTACATTTTCCGAATGAAATGGCTAGCTAAATCTTAAACTTACTGAGTCTATCAGGTACAATATTTTTCAAAAAGGATGAACAGCCCAGAAGCTGCCATGAGCCTCAGGCCATTGCAAAGGAGTCTCATGTCATGGTCTCTCTGCTCAAAGGCTGACAAGCTAATCAGTCCTTTCATTCAGTTGTATCAAGAACTGAGATGACTGTCTATTCCAAGGTCCTGGTTTAAAATGCAAACTCATCAACCGGCAGCACTATAATTAAGCCCTCCAGAAGTAGGGAAGTTATTTTTAAAACAGTGCTACCATGACTTGCTCTAACAAGTTAGAAACAAGGAAGATGAATTAGAGGTTCAAGGCTAAAAAGAAAATATCCTAAAAGAAAACACCAGACAATTCAGGACAATAAGACTATTAAATATGTAGCTGACATTTTCTTGAACTGTTTGAATGGAAATAAGAAAAACCTATTTGAACCATGTTTCTCAGGTCAAATCTCATGGTAGAAGATCACAGGTGAAAATGACTAAAAACAATAATATTATTATTTATTAAATACTTGAAGGGCCTAGTAGCGCCATAGTAAGTTCCCAGCTGCTAATCAAAATATTGATAATTGGCTATTGGCCAAAAGGCATGATGTGAAATTTCTTGGGTGCTGAGTAGAAGTGGAGGGGCATGAGGAAAAAAGGGGAAAAAGCCCTAAACAATAAGGTCGATGGATCAAATCCACTCACTGGCTCCTCGGGAGAAAAACTTTGAAGATCCCCTTTGGTTAAGAGGACAACCTAGAGGCCCATGAAGCAGTCCTCGCCTATCACATGGCATCTCTATGAGTTGCTACTGAGAGAGGGCACTGAGCAACACTGAGCTCTTACTCAGTATCTGGCATTATTCTAAATATTATGTAGTTATTTCATTATTATTCAAGTGCATAGTAATAGGCTAATGTATAGAGAAGCATCTCCTTTAAAACATCTGTCAATTTTGGGGGGAGCCCTGGTGGTTTAGTGGTTAGGCGTTGGAGTGCTCATTGCAAGTCTGCATTTGGAAGCCACCAGCCAGCCAATCTGAGAGAAAAATATGGAGCTTTCTATTCCCGTAAAAAGTTACAGTCTCAGAACCCCATGGGGCAGTTCTATCCTGCCTATCCTGTAGGGTCATTATGAATCAGCATCCACTTGCTGGCAGTGAATTCGGTTAGTTTCTCGAGTCAATTCTCAAGTCATTTTTTTTTAAAAACCAAGCTACCCTAGTAGCACTACTGTGTAAGCATTGGGGTGTCAACCCCCCAAGTTTTGTGGTTCCAACTGGCCAGCTGCTCTGAGAGAGGAAGAGGAGGTACCTGTACCTGTGAAGACCCATAGCCTTGAGAAACCTGTGATTTCCAAGTGCTGAACTTGTGCATGCAACCCAATGCAGAAGCAGGATGGCCCCAAGGTTCTGTAATAAGTCACAGCTTTGGAAACCCGTGGGGCCTGTTCTACTATGCCCTACAGGGTCATTCTGATTCAAAATCGACATTCAGCCTGAGGCTTTATTTTGTTTTGTTTTTGATGAGTTTTGTTTTGGACTGAACAGCGATAGATCATTTTGTTTGAGTTGTCACAAGTCTTCAGTGCAGCTTGGATTTGTTTTTCAGCATCACAGCAACATACAAGCGACCATAATATAACAAACTGAGAGATGAGCAGAATCTTTGAAGTGCCAGCAAGATCACCCATGGGGGACAAGGTTCAGGGGAGTGTGCAGACGAAGAACAGACTAAAAGTAGAGATAAGCCATCTACCTCTGAAAGATTATCCACTAAAAACCTTATGAAGAGCAGTGGGAAATTCTTTTTGGCAGACATTCAAGTGAGATTCAGAAAAGGATGAGGAACATGGACTATTATTGCTGACATTGGATGAATTTTGTCTGAAAGCAGAAGATATCACCTATATTCTATTGACTGTACAAAATCACTTGACTGTGTAGCTCATAAAACTATAATTTAGGGAAGGGTGAGCAATCCAGAATATTCAGCTGTGCTCATGCATGACATGTACATAGACCAAAATCAGTTGTTCAAACAAAACAAGGGGCTACTGCAGAGCTTCAAATCTGAAAAGGTATTTATCCAGTCACCATGCTTGTCTAATCTGCATGAGGAAATACTCTAAGGAGCCGGACTTTGTGAAGAATGCTTCTACCTCAGGATTGGAGGAAGACCTACTAAGCATCTGTGAGATCGAGATGACACAATCTTGTTTGCTGAAATCCAAGACGACTTTAAGATGATAAAAGAATGACTTTAAACAGTTGATGATAAAAGAACAATGATTACAGCCTTCAATATACATTACAACAAATCCCTTACCACTGTACATAACATAAAATGGAAATCTTCCCACTGAAGCAATAATTAACATCACAGTATGTGGATGAAATATTGATGTGTCAATGGTTTTGCTTAGCATGATCCGTGCTCAGTGCTCACAGAAGCAGTAATCAAGAAATCAGATATCAGAAAGCAAATGTCTTGGGAATAATGAGGGATAATAATAACAAATGTACATATGTGCTTGACATACAATGTATGTATGTATGTATGCATGGATTTTGAGAAGAGTTGTATGAGTCCCCAATAAAATGATTTTTTAAAGGAAATCAAATATTGTCTTTTGTTAGGCAAATCTGCTGTCAAAAATCTTTTCAAAGTGCTGAAGATCGAGGATGTGACTTTAGGGACTAAGATGTTCCTGATCTGAGCGATAATATTTTCAATCTCACAAGCATGGGAATATTTGAAAATGAATACTGAAATTTGCAAAAGAATAGATGCACCTGAATTATGTTGTATAAAATATATTGAAAATACTGAGACCTGGGCTGAGCTCCAGTGGCATAGTGATTGTGTGTAGGACTGAGGTCCACAGAGCTGGCAGTTCAAATCCAGAAGCAGGTCTCCAGGAGCAAGGCTGAGCCTCTTACTCCACCAGGGGGCAGTGATACCTACCAAAAAAAAAATAAAGAAAATACTGAGACCTGGGAACTATGAGATGAATTGACAAAGTAGCTGTTCCAACAGGTTAAAACAACAACTGTGAGGATGACAGGGGTTCAGTGTTTTTCCCTGTCGTACATAAGGTCGTCCTGCTTCAGAACCTATTGGAGCACAATACAAGTTTACACACTGCACGTCCACCTTCACAGTCTGTCAGTGTTCAATAATGGCTCAGCCAAGAGGTCACTAAGTCAACTAATGCTTGGGATGTGGGACAGGTAGCTTTGGAAAGGGAGATTTATTACTTTATGTCTAATAATTTATTATTTAACCATGGCAAAGGATCTTCCTTTTACAATGTGTTCATTTTAGACTAGGCAAAGCAGAACTCTAAGCCAGGTTTCTCCAAGATGGTAAATATTAATATATCTGAAATCCACTACTGGAGTTAAGTTGCTCGATGTTGTGAATCAGTTCCAATGTCAAAATTACTCTGTGTAGAACAGAACAAAGCACTTCCTGGTCTTGTGCTAGACTTATAATTGGTATGGTTGAGCCCATTGTTGTGAAAATCCATGTCCTGGAGGATCTTCTTTTTTGTTGGTCCTGGACTTTACCAGTCATGAAGTTCATTTCCATGGATTCATCTCTCTTGATGGCATGTCCTAAGTATGAGAGGATGTCTACAATCCTTGCTTCCAAGGAGCATTCTGACTGTACTTCCTCCAAGACAGATTTGTCTATTCTTTGAACAGTCCATAGTATTTTCAATGTTGCTCACCAGTACTATAATTCAAATGCATCAATTCTTTTTTTGGTTTCCCATGCAAAGTAAGACAATAGAAAATACTATTGCTTGGACCAGGACACATTTTAAAGATGTCTTGTGCATCAGATTTGCCAATGGTGGGTTTTTAAAAAATATATATATTTTTGGCTGCTGCTTCACGAGCGTTAATTTTGGTTATAAGTAAAATGGAATCCTTAAAATTTTCATCTTGTGGAGCTGATACCAATTGCTCAAGAAAGCAAATGTTTTGAGTATGAGGAGGGCAACAAATGTACATATATGCTTGATATACAATGGATGAATGTATGGATTGTGATAGGAGCTGTACAAGCCCCCAATCAAATGATTAATTTTTTCATCTTTTATCTATTGATCATGATGCTGTCTATTGGCCTAGTTGTGATGAATCTTTTCTTCTTCTATACATTGAGTTACAGTTCACGCCGAAGGCAGTCGTCCTGACCTTCATTAGCAAGTATTACAAGTTCTCTTCCCTTTCAGCAAGCAAGGTTATGTCATTTGCATGTGGTTATTAATAAGTCTTTTACCAAATCCTGAAACAATGATCTTTGTGTATCTTCCAATTATTTTGATCAGATACAGATTGAATAGGTATGGTATGGTATGGTCCATGCACAAATGCACGAATTGCACAATTAAGTGTTTTGGAATTTCCATTCTTCTCAATGCGCTTCAGAGATTGTTCTGAGCCACACCGTGAAATACTTTTGCATAATAAATAAAGCAAGTGGATATCTGTGGTAGTTAGGTCTTGTTTCAACTGACCTGGGCCGTGGGGCTCAGTGCTCTGCTGTTTTTATGTGCCATCAAGTGGGTTCTGACTCGTCGTGATCCATACAATAAGCCTGCGTGGTTCTGGCCATCTTCACAATTATTATTATGTTGAAGCCATTGTGAACAGCCACTGTGGCAATCAGCCTGTCATGGGTTCTTGGCAGTTGGCAGTAATCATTCACGATGCAATGGAATCAACTCTGTTAGCATTCAGCCACTGTGTGAAATATGGTGCCTTGATTAGACCACAGCCTTCATGCCATTGGAAGAAAGGCTCTTTGGGTGTGTGACCTGCTCTCTTTAAATCAGACTTTTTGGGGATGCTTCACTTCTACTGGATCTAGATCCTGTATCTTTTTGTCGATATTCTTTAATATTGCTTGTTGACCTCAGGTGCCACCAGTGGATTGCCAACCTTGGATTCATTTAAAAGCATTCACCAGCTTATGCTCTTCCTGCTTCATTTTCTTGCTTCTCAGCTCATCAACTCCTGTAGCTATGTGGACCAAGAGAGGCCTCCAATTTACTAGCTGACACACAGGAACCAGACTAGACTTACCCACTACAGTTGCATGAGTCATTTCTTGATATAACTCTTTTTCTATATTTCTACTCACATAAATGTCATTGTTTTGGGGTTTCTAGAGAATCCAGTCTAGTACAATGTTTGCATTCTGAAAAGACCCATCTGACGTCAGCAATGATATCCCTTTGGCCAACTCTGTCTTCAGATTCCCCTTGAATTTCTGGAATCTCCCTGTTGATTTATTGAAGCAACTGCTTTTTAACTATCTTCAGCAAAAGTTTACTTGATATGAATAGCTTCTTTTTTGCATTCTGCAGAAATATTTTTGCATTTTGTTTTGTCATCTTTCTATGCAATCTGCACAAATATTGATCTCTTCTAGATCATTGACCGCAAAGTTGTCTTCAAAATTTCTTGACATTTTGATTGATATTCCATCAGATCCTGGAAATTATTTTTTCTTTCCTTCTGTAAAGTTTGAACTTCATCCTACAGTTCCATCTGTTCTTGATCAAATACATCCTTTTGAGATGATTGAGTGTTAATTCATTATTTTGGTTCACTGACTCTGTGTATTCCATCCCTCTTCTTTCAATGCTTCCTATATTGTTCAATTTTCCCATAGAAATGTTCGTTATTGTAATTGCTTGAATTTTTTTTCAGTTCTTTCAATTTAAGATATGTTGAGCATGATGTTTCTTTTTGATTTTCTTTCTCCAAGTCTTTACATACTTCATTATAATACATTCCTTTGTGTTACTACGCTGCCTGGTGGAATTTTCCATTCAGTACTTTACTTCACTGTTTACCCCATTTTCTTAAGTCACTCTACATCCAAGAGCAAGTTTCTGTCTTTTCTGAAATTCACTTTAGTCTTTTTTCCTTTCTTGTGATTTTAATGACCTGTATCTTTTTCTAGCACAATGTTCTTGGTGTCATCTCACAGCTCACCAGGCCCTCTTTCATTTGTGTTCAGTGCATCAAATCTGTTCTTTGATATTCTCCAAATTCAGGTGGGACACACTCAAGATGGTATATTGTCTCTGGTTTCAATTGTACTTCAACTTGAACTTGTATATGGGCCTTGCTTTGGCTGCTGATATTAAATATTTCCATCATCTCTTTGTACAGATAGTTAATTTGATTGCTGTATATTTTACTTGGGGAGGTCCACATGCACAATCATCATTTATATTGCTGAATAAAAGGTATTTGCAACGAATGAAGAGTGTTGGTCTTGCCAAATTTTTTTAATTTCCATCATCAAGGCTGTATTTTCTTACTACTCTTCCTCTTTGTTTCCAACTTTGCATCACTAGCCAAAAAATACCAATGCATCTTGATTAGATGCTTGATCAGTTTCAGACTGAAATAGTTGGCAGACTTCTTCAACTCCTTTATCACTAGCGTTAGTGATTTGTGCTTATATTTGAATAGCTGTATCAACTTGTATGGACTACTAGTGATACATTTGAACTAAAAAGGGAAATAGTGGGTCAATAACTTGAAACTAGAACAAAGGATTCGGATAACCTGAGCCAGTTGATAGCCAATGAAGGGAGTCCATATAGATTGACAATGACTGAGGGTCAACAAGATCGAAATCTAAAAAGAGACAAGAAAGGGAAATGTTTAGAAGTTCTAAGGATGACCAGAGGCTCACCATGGTTATAGAATTGGAAGAGAAAGTAAACTTGAAACTGAAAGAACACTTGGAAGGATCAGATTTTCTCCGAAGTAGAAGAGGGCCATGTGCAAATAAAGAAGGGTAGTAAAGGATGAGGGAAGGAGTTGCCAAGTAGAAAGTATTCATTTTTGGTTATCTCTTCTTGCTTGGTGACCAACCACTCCAAAATGTAATGTAATGAAATGTCTGAATATAGTCTTTTAATATTTATTATTACGCACTCAGGGTTAGACTCAACTGAACAATTTCCCCCCTAGTAATGTCTGCTGGACCACCCATCATGGTTTCTGAAGTACTTAGTCCATGCTGATGCCTCATCTGGGATAACTGGAATAGCTTGGACACAATCTGGTGGTCTGCAGAAAGGAGAGTGGGTCTTCTTCCACGGTGGTCAGCTTCAAAGAGGAAGAAGCAGAAGTGCCTACATGTTAGGCCCAGAACTGGTACAGGCCAATTTCTGTTTCATTCAGTTTTTCAAAGCAAGTGATCCTGCCAGCCCAAATTCCAGGGAAAGGGCAATGGATTTCACTGGTGTCAGTGAGGTGCAAAGGACACATACTCAAGAAGGAGTGACTACAGCATTCATCTTTGAGTCTGTATGCCACAACTGCTGTGAATTTGAAGTTGAAAACTGTATCAAGTCTCAAATCAGCCCAAATTTAGAAGCTTACCACAAAGCAAGTTTATTCTCTTAGAGCTTTGCAGTCAGAATGTCAAAGTGAGTTTGATGAGACTGGTGGCGTAGTGGTTGTGCAATGGGCCGAGTGAAACCACCAGCAGCTCCACTGGAGAAAGATTCCGAGGTAAAAAACACAGTCCTAAGCAAAGTCTCAGTTTTACCTGGTGCTAGGAGTCAGCATCAACTCGATGGCAATGAGGTAAGTTTGGCTTGGGGTTATCAAGGTGTCAGTAGTGCTGCCCAAGTGTCAGCGGGGAAGAGCATTTTTCCTTCCATCACCTCCCCCTACTCCCCAGCTTCTAGAGGATACTCCATTTCCTGCATCTTTACCCCTTTTTCCTTCTTTGCAGCATGCCCTCCGATCTCTGCTTCTGCTGTCACCCTTTCTGGTCTTCTGAAATTGAATCTCATGATTGCCCCCATTTAGATAATCCAGGATGACCACTCCGTCTCAAGACCTTCCAACTAACCACATTTGCACAATCCCCTTTGCTCTGTAAGGGAACCTATTCAGAGATTTTGGTGGTTGGCATTTGAACAATTTCGGAGGGGTATTATTCTGCTTATGAAGACATTTTACATTTGTAATACTGCCAATAAACAAAATTCTGAGATTTACTCCAGTAAATCAAATTTTCTTTATCTCTAATGGTGGAGAGAACAAACTGCTAAATTGACCCGTTTAAAGATTGATATTCTCCAACCAAGCTCCTTGCTGATGAATAAATTCTGACTCACAGCCACACTATCTAATGGATGGGATAGAACTGCTCTCATGGGTGTCTGAGACAGCCAGGCTTTACTGGAACAGGAAGCCCCATTTTTCTTCTAAGGAGCAGGTAGTTGCTTTGGACTGCTAAGGAAATTGATAATAGTCATTGAATTGATATAGAAAGTGGCCTTGTTGAGAGAGAAGGAAAACCAGGAGGGAGCTGATAGTCTTTGAGAAAAACGATAATCAAGTCTCTTGCTGGGTGACTGCTGGGCTTGAATGGTTAGCAGTCAAACATATAGCCCCTATTCCACCAAAGTTCCTTATTTATCCTGCAGTAACTTATTTCCGGCCCTCTTTTAGGATAACAAATTAGAACTGCCTGCTATTCATGCTAGTAAAGGTGAAGAGATATTTGGGGAAAACTGCACATTCATGTAATTTATAGTGTTCAAATATATCTTTGGATCAAAAGACACTGTGATAGGTAGGTTTATTGTGCCAGCAAAGCTGTCTTGGACAAAGGCAACTGAAATGTGGAAATTGGAAACAATGGTAGTAGTTTCCTTCCTCCATCTCTTTCTGTTTTCTT
>PVJH01016872.1:0-49340 GCA_004026705.1 Nesogale talazaci | reverse complement strand
TAAGAGACAAAATCAAGCGGCTGCAAGAAGACTCAGAGAAGAGAAGAAAGGAGTTGACCACCGATCCACTGTGGACCAGGCTCAATGGACTGTTCCCTTACCTCTTGCCACTTTGGGGCCTCCTCATTAGTTTATTGCTTTTGCTTTCATTACGGCCAGTATTATTCAACAACCTCATGGCATTTATTAAGTAACAGATTGAGACCATTCAAGAAAGGCCCCTGCAAGTTCATTATTGTCACTTAGAGATGAGCAATCTCGAACAGAGTGGCACACACGGCTAGTATGTGATAAGACCCTCTGCCTCCGTGAGCTGAACTTGACAGCCAATGACGGGTAAGATCAGGAGCACTCTTTACCAACCTAAGACAGGCCACGGTGACTTTAGAAGGCCATTGACCAATGACGGGTAAGGACTGAGTGTGTGTCTTGACAACCTAAGACAGGAGGAGTTCCCGGGAGAATATTACTTGAAAAAATAAAAAAGGGGGACCTGTCAGGAGCTATCCAGCCCGGACATGCTTGACCTGACCTGGCTACAGGCCGGACATGCCTGAACTCTGTTGCAGTTTGTTGCCTGGGGTTTGTAGTTTGTCGCCTTTGTAACTGTAAACAGCCCTGATCTTTGAAGCCTGACTTGCAGCTGTGCTGCCATTCACTTGTTAATTTTGAAGATCATCATATGCTAATTGCCTAAGCTTTCTCGCCCTATAAAACTGGTGTACTTCTCCCAAATCAAAAAAAAAAAGAACCTCACCCCACCCCAGAAAAGATGTAACTACTGACACAATGTATGTATGTATGTATGTATGTATATGTTATGATTAGAGCTGTATGAGTCCCCAATAAAATGATTTCTAAGAAAAAAAAAGAAAGCTGATGCTGAATGTGACACTGGGTGTGGCAATCATGAGCTTATGTTAATTTTATGCTTGAAATGTGGGGGTGGAGTCTAGCCTGTTAACCTGCAGATAGCCATTGAGTAGACAATGAGGCCTCTTTGTGGGCATGGCTTTCTCCTGAGACTTCTGGGAAATCTCATGATATTTCCCTCGTGAAGATGAGAAGCTATCTTCCCCAGTTGTTGGAGTTCGTTTCAGAGATGATGAATCATGGACAATATAAGCTGGCAGCTATTGAGAAGCTGGAGGAGCCGGCAGAGAGACCACACAGCTTTGCGCTGATGGAGCCAGACCTCTGAAGCCAGGGCGGCCAGATGAAGACCTCTGCCAGCGATGAGTTGTTTCTGCTGTTGATGGACCCTGATCCCTGGAGGTGAGGTGCCCTGCCAGTGCCGGGATTCTGCACCCCCTGATCTGTGACTTCATGAGTCGGAAGAAGACTTTATAGACTGATTTCGGGAATATGGGTTAATATCGGACTTATGACTTAGGTAGGACTGGACTGGGTTGGGATACTTTCTCCATGTCCCATTCCTTTTGTATATAAACCCTTTCCTTATATCAAAAAAAAAAAAAAAAAAAGAAGACATAACTAGAAATGTGTGACAGCAGTAAAATTCCACTTTACATCTTGTTGTATAGGAATGTCTGTCTCTAAAACCCATCGCCAGCCTCAAGTTTTACAGTGACCCCAGGTATTATACAGTTGAACTACTGCTTAAGGTTTCTGGGCTGTAAGTTTTACAAAAAGGAACCCTGATAGCACATGTTCAACAACTGACTGCCAGCTTCCACGTTGGTGGCTCAAACTGGCCCAGTGCCTCTTCAAGTAAAAGATCTGCTTTCTGTGAAGATTTGAGTTTTCTGTCAAGAAAATTCAGTGGGACAGTTCGATTCTCTTACATGGAGTAACTATGAGTTGAAAATAGACTTGACTAGAAACACCACCATTAAATCTGTACATTGGCAAATCCTCAGGTCTTTCATTTGTGGTACCATAAAATTGTTTTGGACTGCCGTATATCAGGTTAGCTATTGACCATACACTTTGTGTTCAGAGATTTTAAAGCCAAGTGTGAAGCTCAAGTTAGCCTAATTAAAATCTTTACCCATCATTTTTTGTTTTGAAATCTCAGCCACTGCGATCTCTCCATTTTCTACATAATCTATTTTCTCCATAATCTACAATTTATACTTTATATATTGGGTGAGTAAAGTATAATTGTTCAGTCTATGCCAACTGGATTGTGGTTTGTTTTTTAAAATCATTTACCAATAAAGTTTTATGGAAACATAACCATCTCCACTGGTTTGCTCATTGTTTTTATGGCAGTGGCAGAGCTGATTAGTTGAAGCAGGGATTGTCTTTTTCAAAATTAAAAAAAATACTAGTTGGTCCTTTATAAGGGGGGGGGGGGGCGGAGGGAGTGTGAGTAGAAGATAACCTTGATCTAAAACTTCCAATATTAGATGGATACTTTCCTTCTTGCCATTCAAAGGTCTTCAAAATGTAGATTCCATATACTTTTGTTAGGATCCTCAAGTGGGAATTATCTCGGTTTCGGGATTCACATGAGAAAGAATCCACACCAAAGCCTGTTTTGTATCCATGCAGAACAAAGGACAGAAGAAGTTTCAGGTTTTATAGTCATTGAACATAAGCAATATCGTGAGACTGCACAGCCACACGTGGTGGCCTGGGGTCAGAGAGATGGCGCGACATGGCCCAGTGGAAGGTGGAGGAGCCACCGAATGGCTGGGTGGTCTCCAGATTCCGGTATTTAGAGCTTTTGGCTGCGAGGTGTGGTCAATGATACTGATTGAACCCATCTGCTGAATTAAGGCCACCTGACCTAGTTTGGGCCCACCCAACCTTATGGTCCACCTGGCTCGGGCTTGAATTGGCACATGCCCTGTATATATCCCTGCTTCTTGCTACCTAACAGTTTTACAGATTTGTTTAGCCACAGACGAATCCTCCAAATAAGCTGTGGTGCTAATTGCTATTTGGTGAACCTGGTGGTGTAGTAGGTAAGAACTTGTACACTAACCGGAAGGGCAATGGTCCCGAACCCACTGGGTGCTCTGCAGTAGCAAGTTGTATCAATATGCTTCCTTCAAGATTTTTAACTTTGGAAATGCCCTGAGGCGTCTTCTCTGTCTTGTTGTTGTTGCAGGTGTCATTTGAGCCGGTTGCATACTGATACTGAGCATAAGGGAGCAAAATACGACAGTCCTGCCCCATCCTCACGGTCCTTCCTGTGAACAAGACCACGGTTGGAACCACTATGCTAATCCATCTTGTTTAGGGGCTTTCTTCTTTCACTGCTTCTCAACTGTACCAAATATGTAGTCCTTTTTCAGGCCCTTGTCTCTCCTTACAACATGTCCAAAATATAAGACAAAACTCCTTGTCTCCTAAAGATTCCATGGGTTGTACTTCTCCCAAAGCAGACTTGTTTGTCCTTTGGTCACTGTGGAAGATACTGACAAGGAAGAACTGTATTTTTTAAATTACAGTTGATCAATACTGTTTCACATGCAGAAGAACTGTCATATGATGGTAGGCCACAACTCAATATGAGAAAAGTAGCTGTAAACATCTATTAATAATTGGAAATTATAAAGTAGGAGAATTGGAAATCCTCAAAAAATGAAATGGTCTCTATAAAGATCAATATATAGATCATTAGGGGGACCGAAATGGATTGATATTGACCAATTTGAATCCAAGTGGGAGGAATGACACATTCAAGAGAAACAGCATCACATTCATCCTTACAAATTTATCATTATATATGAAGATCTATCTTTAAGTGCAATGTGTCTGTGATGGGATTATATCTAGCCACATTCAAGGAAATGAAGTTAGTAAAACTATTATTTAAACTTGTGCACCAACTACTAAAGCTAGCAAGGAAGAAATTGAAGAATTTTACCACTGTCTTCAGTTTGAAATTGATTAAATATTGAAATCAATGTGCATTGATACTTATTAACAACTGGAATGCAAAATTGGAAACAGATAAAGAACAGTAGTTGGAAAGTATGGCCTTTTCAATAGGAATGAAGCAAAGGGCCACATGATAGAGTTTTTGAAGACTAACAACTTCATTGCAAATGCCTTTTTAAAAAAAAAACGCAAAAACTGACAGTAGGCATGGACTTTTCATGAAGTAATACACAGGTATTAGAATGAACACATTGATAGGAGATGAAGGAGAAACTTCATATTAGAAACTAAAAGTCCACGAACTGACTGTAGAACACTGTGAATTATGAAGTTCAAGTTGAAGTTGAAGAAAATTAAGACAAGCTCACAAGAGCCAATAAATTACTGTGACTGTATCTCATCTATATTTGGAGAAGATTTCAAGGAAATATTTGAATCATTGAACACTGCCGACAGAAGACGTGAGGACCTATTAGAATGATATCAAGAACATCATATGTGAAGAAAGCAAAAGATTATTAAAAATAGAGGAAGGAAAGAAGAGAACCTTAATCTGAACCATAAAGTAGTTAAGGCAAATGGAAAAAAAAATAATTACAAGAGCTGAAAGAAAATTTCTAAGGACAGCTAGAAAAGACAAAGTAAAGTATAATAATGATATATGCAAATGCTTCAAGTAAAAAACCAAAAATCTAAGCTCAGTATATCTTAAACTGAAAGAACTAAAGAATGAATTCAAGTAAAGTTTCAATATTGAAAAATTTTATAGTAAAATTATTGAAAGATGCAATAGGCATCAAAAAATGATTTGAAGAATACAAACAAGTAGCCATCTATCTCAGAAGCAACAAAGCACACATGAAAGAAGCACACCAGCCTGTGTGATCATGAGGGGTCGAAGGGATCAAGTTTCAGGCATCAAAGAACAAAAAAATCATATCATTGTGAATGAGGTGGAATGCAGATCAGGGACCCAAATCCCATCTGTAGGGATTTGCACATTTTTTTAAAAAAGAGTCATGGGGAAGAGAGGAGCCAGTCAGGATGCAGTTTAGCAATATTGAAACATACAACATTTCTCTAGTTCTTTAATGCTTCCTCTCTCTCCCCACTGTGATGATCCCAATTCTACCTTACAAATCTGTGTATACTCTGGTACAGATAGAAACTAGAAACACAGAGAATCCAGGAAAGATGATCCCTTCAGGACCAGTGCTGAGAGTGATAACCCTGGGAAGACAGAGAGAAGGTGGTGTGGAAATGGGGAACCAATTATAAGGATTTACATTTAATCTCCTTTCTGGGACAACAGAAAGGTGGGTGAAGGGTAAAATGACCAAATTTTAAGCGGGACACCATTGAAGGGGGGCGGGAAGATGAGGGGTTTTTGATTAAAAATTTGGTCTATATGGAGCAACAAAAACTTTCATAGAATGCAAAAATAGTATTGTAATACATTTATTTTAATTTCTTTGGGTTGTAAAAAGATTCAAACCATTTTATTCCTTGCATTTTTATTACCACCTTATCTACAAAATAAGTATCATAAATTCCTAGTTTCTTGATTAATACATTTAACTTTTTATTTTGCAATTACAGATGTGCAAGAAATTGTAAAGGTAATAGCATATCATGTACTCTTTACCTAGTTTCCCCAAGAGGAAAGATATTGCATAGTAACAGTGCAACTTCAAAATGAACAACTTACAATGGTACAGTAATTGTCAATTAGACTACAGAACTTACTCAGTTTCACCAGATTTTGCATGCATTCATTTGTATGTGCATGTACATGTTATTCTATGCACTTTTAGCACAGGTGTAGATTTGTGTAATTACATTAAGAAACAGAAGCATTCAATTCCCCACATACCCGTCCTGTCCTCATTTCTGGCTATCTCTTATCTGTTCTTCATTCCTAAAAGGTCTAAAACACCACAGGACCTTGTTAAATTGTTAAAAGGCTGGACGTCTGATCACTTTAGTGAAGGGAGACATTGAGCAATGTAAGATATGACAAAATAGTAATAATTTATAAATTATAAAGAGTTCATGAGGTAGGGGGAGTGGGGAGGGAGGGGCAAAATGAGGAGGTGATATCAAGAACTCAAGTGGAAAACAAATGTTTTGAGAATAATGATGGCAACAAATGTACAAACGTGCTTGACACGATGGATGCATGGATGGATGGATGGATGGATGGATGGATGGGTATATGGGTGTATGGGTGGATTGTGATAAGAGTTGCATAAGCCCCCAATAAAATGATTTTTTAAAAGAATACATAAATCGACTCTACAAAAAATAACTAGTTGATATTAAATGATTTCAAGAGATAACTTATGATCAAGAACAGAGTGAAGGAGAAAGGTCAAACTAAACTGAAGGTATAAGCTAACAGCAAAAGTTCTGTCATTTATAGAATACCAATGGGAATGTTTGAACAGGTTGACAAATTGCTTGAAGCATTCAATCATCTATGCCAGGAAATTTGGAACACAGCTACTTGATCAACTGATTTAAAGATATTTGTATTTGTATCTTTTCTTAAGAAAGGTTACTCAACAATATGCTATGCACCCATTATGGAATAATATCATTGATATCACCTGCAAGTAAAATTTTTCTAAAGGTCATTTAACAATGAGCTACCAGAAGTTTAGACGATTTAGAGTAGGATTTAGAAGAGCACTTGGAACAGGGAATATCATTACTGACAGCAGATGGTTACCTGCTGAAAGCAAATCATATCACAAAAATATTAACATTTATTTTATTGACTCTGAAAAATAAGAAACGATGTGTAGCCGTGAGAGGATTGGAAGTTCTGGAACACGTAAGGCTGTTCATATGGAAAGTGTATAAGGAACAACAAAAAAAAGTTGTGCAAATAGGACAAGGGAATACTTCAAGGTTTAAATCCAGAGGGTACATCAGGGTTGTATCCTCTCTTCTTGCTTCTTCACTTTGTATGCTGAGCAAATTATCAGAGGATCTTCACTCTGGAGCATGTGGCCTCTGAATTTGAAGAAGTGTTCTTAACTAACTGTGATACACAAACCAATGAGCCTTGCTTGCTGAAAGTGAGCAGAACGTAAAGCACGTGCTGATGAAAATCAAGAATACAGCACCCACTAGGGATTCCAACACACCCACTAGAAAACCAAAATCCGCACAACTGGAACGGAGGCTATGTCATGATCAACTGAGGAGGGATTGAAGATGACAAGTGTTGGTTTTGCCAAGATGCACAATCATCGCTTACGAAAGCAGCCGTCAAGAGTTCAAACGATGCATTGCATTGGTAAACCTGGAGTCCATGGCCTCTTTAGAGTGTAGCAAAGCAAGAATGTTGCTTTAAAGATGAATATGTCCCCAAGCCATGCCATTTTAAATTGCCTCATACACATGTGAAAAGTGGACATTGAATAAAGATGACTCAAGAAAAATCAGGGCTTTTTATTATGGTGCTGATGAAAAATACTGAAAATTCATGGACTGCCAAAAGAACAAACACATCTGTCTGGAAGAGGCACAGCCAGAGTATTCCTTGGAAGTGAGGATCCCAAGTCACTGTTTCATGTACTTTGAACAAAAGAGACGAGTCTCTGTAAAAGTGCAATTTTCTTGGTCAAAGTCTTAAAGAGTCCCTGCTGCCTTAGCAGAAATTTTGTTTAAAAAATCATTCCAAATATGTATCTATTCATTTATGCCTCCTTTAAGACATCCTTTCATCCATAGCACAATTAAAGCATGTTATATTCTGGATATTTTCAGGGAGTGAGATACAGAACTTCCAAGTTTAAGCAGCACCTGTACAAGTCCGCTATTGACTGTTGGACATATCATGTAACATTATATTGCAAATAAAAGTATAGAATAAAGCCATTATTGTTCTATGTACTTCAAAATGCAAATAGTGTGGTGCATAAACTTTAGGTGATAGGTTCAAGGTTTCTCTACCTACTGGTCATGGAGTAGTGCTCATGGGCAAGGGGGCTTCACCAAGTTCATGGAGAAATGCCATTTTCCTGTTGTTACAGGTTTCTGCTACCTTTGGAAGCCCCTAGGTTAGGCACCAACGTTCTTGCTCACCTCTAGCTTGCCTGACTGAGCCCCGCTCCCTTTTGACCTGCTCCATATTGCAAGTGCATTTTTCAGTTTTCTAACAGCTTTGACACACCCGAGTACTCTTAGAGTGGGGATTCCAATCCAGGAGCTTTAGTCACTAATTGACTTGTTTACCTTTGAGGCTGGCTTAATAATATTTCATTTGCCTCCATAGCAGATTTTCTGTTGTGGCTTCAGTGTCTTCCAAAGCATGAACACAGAGGGATCATCTTGCTTACGAGACTCCAATGACAGCTGCCACCAGTCATAATTACAAACTCTCAGGTTAGAAATGTTAAGCCAGCCAAGGAGTCATAAATTGCATGTGTGAATTGCCCAGGGCTCTCTGACTTAGTCTGCAGCGTGACTTAAAAATAAAACTTCTGGTTCTCCCCCGTGCAACTGTCTTGCCTTTCTGAATCAAAGTCTTAATAGCCTGTTCATTTACTGGCCTGAGCATCTCCCTTTGTACTTTTTCCAGCTGTCTCCTCTAATCTTCTTTGCAACCTCGGTTAACAATTTCCAGCACTCCCACTCTGGCTTTATTAACAAGCGGTAATAAAGATACGAATTCTTATGTCATGGAAATAGATGTTAATTGGTTCCCACTTCTACTATTCCGTGGTTGTAGCATGCACATGTAGTACAAACATGCACATGCAATTATCTTATGGATTTGTATGCATTACATTAAAGAGACTTAGTTTATTAAGGGGCTTATTAAATTTTGCTGTGACAAATAGCTTTATTTTGATTTTTCCTATGTGTAGATTAGTATTATTTTGCCATTACTTAAAAATGTGAGTTCAAAAATAAAGAAACTTATTTACTTTAATTGTGCTTTCCAAAATTATTGGGCCAAGACACTTTTTAGAGTATTTAGGTTTTTTTTAATTGACCACTTTATTGGGGGCTCATACAACTCTTATCACAACCCATCCATTGTATGCCAAGCACATTTGTACATTGGTTGACATCATCATTCTCAAAACATTTGCTTTAGCCCTTGGTTTTAGCTCCTTATTTCCCCCTCCCTCCCTTATCCCTCCCCGACCAGTTCTTTTTTTTTTAATTTACTTTTCCCATCAGTTCTTTTTTTTATGAGTCATTTTATTGGGGGTTCATACAACTCCCATAACAATCCATACAAACGTTAATTGTATGCAGGCCACATTTACACACTTATTGCCATCATCACTCTCAAAACATCCTCCCTCCATCCAGGCCCCCAGTATCAGCTCCCTATATTTCCCTTCCTCTCCCCCTCCCCCCTTGAATACTTACTAATTTACAAATTGTTATTGTTTTCATACTGTTCACTATCCAATGTGTCCCAACACTCACTTACCTGTTGTCCGTGTCCCAGTGAGGAGGCTATGTATAGATCCCTGAAGTTGGTTCTCCCTTTCTATTCCTCCATCCCTCCACCCTCCTGGTTTTACCACTCCTATTACTAGTCTTGATGGATCATCCTAAATTTCCATGTTTCCAACTTCACTGTACATCTCCTGGTCTAGCCGGATTTATGTGGTAGAATTGGGGTCATGATAGTGGGTGGGAGGCAGCATTTGGGAACTAGAGGAAGGTTGCATATTTCGTTGCTGCTACCTTTTATCTTAACTGGCTCATCTCCTCCTTGTACATCCTCTGCAAGAGGATGTCACTTCACCTATTGATGGGCTTTGGGTCCCCAGTCTGTACTCCCCCTCATAATAATAATAATAATAATAATAATAATAATATAATATTAGCACTTTGATGCCTGACATCGGATCCCTTCACCACCTCATGATCACACAGGCTGGTGTGCTTCTTCCATGTGAGCTTTATTGCTTCTGAGCTGAATGGCCACTGGTTTATTCAAGCCTTTAAGACCCCAAATGCTATATCTTTTGATAGCTGTGCACCATCAGCTTTCTTCACCACATTTGCTTATGCACACATATGTCTTCAGTGATCATGTCAGAAAGGTGAGCATCTTGGAATGCCAATTTAATAGAACAAAGTGTTCTTGCACCGAGGAAGTACTTGAGTGGAGGTCCAATGCCCATCCATTGTCCTACTACTAAACCTATAAGTATGCACGTTAATCTATTTCCCCATGATCACTTATAAATATATGCACCTATATATACACACACCTTTATTTGAACCTCTATAAATGCCCATTATCCCCAGTTCCTTCCTCTATTTCCACTTGCTTCCCTCTTGTCCCACTATCATGCTCAATCTCCATTTGGGTTTCAGTGTTTTCTCTCTTTTACATTAGTCTTAATCAATTCCTATGGGCCTTCTCTCACCCACCTTGTCACTGATTTTGTATCAATAGTTAGTTCCTTTTTCCTGGGCTAGTCAACATCACCACCTTTCCCACTTCTCCCCTTCTCCCATGTGCCCTACCCTGGAACCATCAGTCCTGTCATTAGATTTTTTTTGTAATTGAAATATTATTTATATACAGTAGGGTAATGTGCCAATCTCAAGTTTAAAGATGGATTAGTTTTCACAAATGCCAACAACTAAATAAACCACACACCTTATCAAGGAGTAAGCTCTCTCCTCTCATAAAAGCTTACAGTCTTCGAAACTCACAAGGGCATTTCCACTGTGTTCTCTGAGTCTACTTAATGGCTGTGAGTCGGAGTTGGGAGTCATTCTTCACCCTTCAAATTACCCTATAATTTAGTGTCCATCCACTTCATATAAATGGAATCATAAAGTTGTCATACCAGATGTATCTAGCTTCTTTAGTTTTAATATGTCCCTTTTTGAAGTTCGGTCATGTTGCAGTAGCTAAATTTTATTTTATCTTTTGAATTTCTTGGGAAGGTTGTGTTGTCAATCTGAGTTTGTGTAAAGTCTTCTGAGGATTCTTACAGTCGGGTTCTGTGAATGGATGCTGCCTTTCCTTTTGAATGAGCACCTATGAGTGGACTTGATGAGTATGCTGAAATGTGTGTGGACATCTTTACAAAGCTGCTGATTGTTACCCAGCCTGGCTGGGCTCTATCACTGTACATTCTCACAGCAATATATGTTCCATGTAGTATCCGAGATTTCCTGACTATGAAGATATATATATATATATAGATATAGATATATATATATTCAAACTTTTGAGACTAGAATGAGATGAAATTATGATGTAGTACTACAGAAAAGGATATCATCTCAAGAGATGAAGAAATAGAAACCTACACTTCTAATAATCTGGCTCAGGAAAGTTTCACTGTAGCTATATCCTGAGGGTCTTTTTTCTTCCTTTTGATGATTAGTTTGCTTAATGTAATGCTCCCTAGGTGACTAATAATTTTTTGGTATTCCTTAATATTTCTAGTGTATATAGGTAACATCATTTCAAAATGTTCTTTAATTAGGAATTTTTAAAAGTGTTGTAAACTTTCTAGTCAGTTTATTCTTGTTGCATAATATTGGTATTGTGGAAATTCACATTTATTCCCCACATATGGGTGCTTCAATTTTTGACGGAAAATCCACATTTTTTTGAAAATTTTTTAGTTTTGAAATTCATTTATTAGAATACAAAACATCAAAAAATAATTGAGTTATGTATCAACTAAAGACTCAAGAAGAAAGCTCAGGTGTACTCAGAGACAATTAAGGAATAGAAATAAAATAAAATAATAGCCATCATCATCATTTAAGTATATATTCCCATAAATTTGATGAAACCCTATCATATTAAAAAAGCTCTTGAATGCCAATAAGATAGTGAGTACTTAAATTTGGGATATTTATTTCTGTTCTATAGATGGAAACTTCTGAGGTTTATAAATATTACTTGAATATGGGCTTTTTGGCTAATAGTATTCCAGGCAATTCTGTTGAAGCATTTTTAAAAGGTATGTTTTGGAAAGTTATTTTAATCACACACACAAACAAAACAACCCAGGCTTACTTTTGAATGAAATAATATTTGTTATCCAATAATAAAATATGAATCACTGAAGAGGAATTCACCAGGTTAGTTAAGTTTTGTTCTGTTTTGTTTTGTAGACTGAATAAGAATGTAATAGCTCAATTGTAAGTCACTGACACATGCTTTGCTTTGGAAATTGCTAAGCATTTTGTGATACATTTTATATTCATATATGCATATGAAGGATACTACGGAGAAAATATCCTTAAAAATATCCACTCAAAAGCTTAGCTAGATGCTTAAACTTCCTCTAAGTCTCCCCCTCCAATTGTTGTGAATGTACCTCCACAACTCAAGAAATTTCTTCATTGGGCAGGTGAAAGAGAAGATCTGTAAATGTGCATTTTAGGATGGTAGTGAATTTTATCTTTGCTTTCACATTCATGCCAGTTACAGTCCCCTATTTATGTTAAGATGAAAGGGAGCATGGAAAGATTACATTATGATACTAAAGGTACACCTAGTTGGTATGATGTCTCAGGAGGATTGGGAAGTTGCCTGTTGCCTTTGAAAGTGGAAAGCAAGATCAAACATAATTGGAAAGCCACTATGATGCCCATAGCTAAAACCAGACTCCTGAAATATCTCCAGGTCTGCGTCTCTCAGTTTCCTTTCATCAGCCTAATTTCATAGTTCTTCATACCAGTCTTTTTTGATTGTTCACAGCACACTCCAGTTCTCTGATACTGTATGAAATATTACTCTAACCCAATATTATTTGAATGTTATATTATGAAGTATTTTCACCTTTATGAGAGGAAACACTTCCTCAAAAAATCATAATTTTGATTGACTTTCATGATTCTCAGCTATTAATATCCAAACAAATGCTTTTTGTATTCTAACTGGATCTTATTTCAAATAGTGATGTCAATGTCAGAGAGTTGGAGACTGTCTGACTGTAATGGATGGAGAATTTTTCCCTAAATGTTTTTGTTAATATAATCAGATTTCTTTTCTTTCTCTGTATAAACAACCAGCATTGTCAAAATGACCACGAACTTCTTATTATCCTGTAAAGATTCGAATAGAAAAAGAAAGAAAACATTTTAGAATGGCTGTTAAACTTTGGTTGCAGCTTATATAATATGGATTGGGACAGTGGTTCTCAACCTTCCTAGTGCCACAACCCTTTAATACCCCTCATGTTGTGGTGACCCCTCTCCCCCCGAAGTCTAAAATTACTTTTGCTGCTTCTTCATGACTGATATTTTGCTGCTGTTATGAATCGGGCGATCCCTGTATAAGGGTTATTCAATTCCCAAAGGGGTCGCTACCCAAAGGTTGAGAACGGCTGGGTTGGGGTATACTGGAGTCTCATATGATTAAGTACCTTTTTGTTTTTATATATGATTACAGTAACAAACTCCTAGGAGTCTCCTACCCCAAGATGCGCCTGCCCAGCCTGCACATAATCTCGGAGACTGAGTGTAATACATTTCCCTCCAGTAATTTTGCCATGGAAAATTTGACAGATGACTTAAAGAAAGGGTGAGCAGAGCCTGAGAACATAAATCCTTTAAAACCACAAACTCCTTGAAGCTGAGCCCCGGTGGCGTAAGTGGTTGAGTGTGGGACTGCTGCCTGTGGGCTTGCCGGTTCAAATCCAGCGGCGGCTCTCAGGAGCAGCACTGGGTAGCGCCCACGCCCACCAGAGGCAGTGATGCACCTCCGCCCCCGCCCCCCTCCAAAAAAAAAGAAAGAAAGAAAGAAAAAGCACAAACTTTTTCTGTAGCTGTTCAAAGAAAAGGAAGTGATAAAGCTGTGCTCTGAGTGACCTGGAAGAAAGCAAACCCCAGGCTTTGCCTGCCTCCAGAGGCTGCGGAGCAGGAACTGTGGGGCGTTTCTGGAAGTGGAGCGAGATCACGGGCTAGCAGGATTCTCAGGAAACACAGATCTTAGTCCTCCAACAACCCAATGAAACTCAGCGAGCAACTGGTGGGCTTGAAGGAAGAATCTGATCACAGAGCAGAACTGCAAGCCCTGTCAAACTCAGCCCCGTGGGATGCTTAGCAAAGGTTCCATTCCTACTGCACCCTGAAACTGTGAGGCTGCATACTTATGTTCCTCGAAACTACTCATAGAAAGCTAATACAGTGAGGCAAGAAGAATGCATTAGCTTATTAATTAATATATATGTAAAACCACATGTAAGAGTGACATACTTAGATTTTTATAACTATGTGTATACATATTTATTAATTTTCTTATTTTTCATACAATGCAAAGGCACTTGATCTAACAGTGGGTTTTTCCACTTAAATTCATTTATTTATACTTTGGTGGTAAGACTCCAGTTTTCAGCTCCATTATTCAATGGAGTTTTTGGAATTTGTCCAATTATGCTTGTGCTTCAAACATAGACAGCTTTATTCCACACACAATGTGTTTAAACATGTATTTGTGACCAGTGGATGTTCGGAGAGGCTGGAGTCCCATATGAACCAGTACCTGTCTTTATGGTAAAAATTCTCTCACAGTTATACACTTGTGTTAGTTTCACTAGGGGTCCTTAAGAATAAAGACAAATAGTTTTTTGCTCAATAAAAAATAGTATTTTGGTCAGGGTTAAAATAATTTTTTAAGCAAAACTCAAGTACGCACTATCCCAAATCATTGAAGCTTTGAGTGAATTTATGGGAATTCTGGCCTTCAAAAATAATAGATTTTAGATGGCTCAACCTGCACCTTCTAATGTAGCAGGGCTGTCCAACAAGAATTTTAATGAGAACCCTTTATTTCATCTACCCTAGAGCCCTGACCTTACCCCTGCAAACATCGTTTTGGTTCCCAAGTCATAGAACATTTATAAGGCATATAATTTGAGTCTCCAGAGGCTACCAACGCCTTTGCTTTGAGATGGTATAAATCTAAGAAATTAGAGTTATTCTGGGAAGGATTAGAGAGATGGAAGCCCTTTATTTAGAAAAGCATAGACCAACATGGAGGGTATGTTGAGAAACAATAGCTTCACAAGTTGATAGTTTTATTTAATAATAAGCCTTCCATGACCTTTCTTAGCAATACTTTTTGACTTAAACTAGTGTGGTGTATGTGTTTACTTTATAAGACTTCCTTTATATTTTATGGTTTTAACTGAATGCTTCAGTTATGTGATCCTGGAGAAATGACTAGACCATTCTGAAATGTCATTCCCTCCTTTCTGAAACGACTATACAATCTTCCAGGTTTCCACGGGATGGTAGCAGCGACATATGAAGTAGCTGCCAAAGATAAGATGCTGGCTCAGCAAAAGTTACTCTTTTTCTTTGACTTTTGCTAGAAAGGATTTGTTATATATATAGCAAATACATAATTTTTGTTATGTATATACTTATTTTAAAGGGGACTCTTACATCTCTTATCACAATCCATGCATTCATCCAGTGTGACAAGCACATTTGCACCTGTTATCATCATTTTTAAAGCATTCTCTTCCCACTTGAGCCCCTGCTATCAGCTACCCATTTCTTTCACCTCCTTCTCCCACCCGCCCTCCCTCATACACCTATGATAAGTTATAGATTATTATTTTCATATGTCCCCCTGAGAGGGGGGTTATAAGCTAACCCTTGTGATCAATTCCCCCTTTTCTTCCCTAACCTCCTCTAATTCTCCTGGTATCTCTACTCTCATTGTTGGTCCTGAGGGGTTTATCCAGGCTGTTGCAGGCTCTTATCTGTAACAGTGTGCATGCACTGGTCTAATACGATTTGTAAGGTAGAACTGAGGCCATGATAGCGGGGGGAAGATAGCACCAAAGAACTATAGGAAAGTTGTGTGCTTCATCGGTGCTATACTGAATAGGGACTGGCTCATTTTTTCCCTCTGACCACTCTGTAGGGAGATATTCAAATATCTCCTGATGGGTATTGGGTCTCCACCCCCTACTCAGCGCCCCTGCCCTCCCACTCACCTTGGATATGATTTTGTTCTGGGCCTCAGATCCTATCAACACCTCATGATCACACAGCCTGGTGTGCGTCTTCTAGATGGACTTTGTTGCTTCTCAGCTAGATGGATGCTTATTTATCTTTAACCTCTTAAGACTTCAGATGCTATATCTTTCCATAGTTGGACACCATGAGTTTTCTTCGCCGCATTTACTTAGGCACCCATTTTGTCTTCAGCAATCATGTTAGGTAGATGAGCATCATGGAATGCTGGATTGTGAGAATAAGGTGTTCTTGTGTTGAGGAGTATTTGTGCCACGGCCCTCTGTCATGAACTTTTTCTTAATATTTGATCTATGAGATGTGGATGGAAGAAACTTGTAATTCTACCCATAATGCTCTTCCTTCCATACTTTAAGATATGAAAAATTTCTAGATACACATGAAAAGCTATTTATAAGTATATTCATTTAGAACTTGAGACACAAGGCCTCGAACCAGATCTTGAAATTCACAACACTATATCTGCTTTGGTTCAAAATTTTAATGATTATTATTGGTGTTCCTTATTAACATTGTAACAATGTAGGATTCACTCACAATCTCCCTACCTTTATGCAGTAACTTTTTATGTTCATTCTGACTTTCTTGTTCTCCTTCTCTAAGAAAATTGCAATTACAGAGCTGTTTGAAAGCATGGTTTATTTCTCCTCAGTTTCATTCACATGTATGGGATTTTTGAATGGTACCTACAGATAAGAAAACCATAAAGATAAGCTGAGTTTTACTCCTCTTGCTGTGTTCTGTCAATACGTCTTCCAAAATCTCTGCTTCTCATTCCCCTACCTCACTCCTCTAGGCACTTTTAAAGCCTATATATCTAGACTGAATTTATATGTGGGATACACAGAGAAACTGGTACTAGCCCAAAAGCTTGTTCTTTGCTGACACTGATTCTAAATCTCTTACAGACCATTTGCTTCCTCATGAGAGGAAAAACATCCACTGATGGATAGACCTACTCACAGGGACTGTGTGGCCAGTTGAAGACTCTTTCTTGAACAAGTGGCATGCAGGCAGTAAATAGAAACAATGGTAGTAAATGGCAACAAACCTAGTTTACCACTGCTAGTAGGTAAAAGCAAAGACGTTTTTGACTCAAAGCCACTTATGTGGTAGAATAGGAACTACCCTGAGACCCTTGGGCTTTTGTTTTCCTTTTCAAATTCTGGTAGATGGACACTTTTGAAGAAATAGAAAAGAGGTGTGTGTGTGTGAAGTGAAAAACAATGGGGATTTTGTGAAGATGAAGATGATTGGAAAATCATAGTAAAAATTCCATAGTCATATCTTGTTGGGTTTTTTTTTACCACAAATATGTAAAAGCCCCTTGGTATATTATGGAAAAGCAAGTCTGAAAGCTTTATTCTTCATTGGTGTGTCATCAAGTAGGTAGGTGGTCTACTGAAATACCAAATGGAGACCCAGGTCCCCAGGTCACACCTGTTGCATAGGATGGTATTCATGATTGATGTCTGTGTGACCTCTTAGGCCATACAGCAGGGACCTCAGTTTTATGGAAATGAAGCATAAATATACCACCCTTGACACACACATCTCCTCAAAACCTTTTATCTGTTAGCCTCCAACATTTGTGTTAGCATCTGTTAGGCCAGCTGTGATAGCTTTACAAAAATGGCTTTGCTAATGGAAGATGAATGCAATTGGATCCAAACTCAGCTGTTTCACAATGGAAGATTTGCTATTGTATTGATGTCTGACTTTGTTCTTTAATTTATTGAGGAAATATTTATATTGACTTAACTAGTAAAGTGTGTATGTACTTTCAAAAGCAGGCTGTATAGCATCAAACTGACTATAGCAATTCCAAAGAGCAGAAAGAACACATAAGAGACATGTGAACCTAAGTTAATGAGGAAAGAACAACTCAAAAGAGAAGTGGATGAAAATAGTTGTGCCACTCAAAGAAAGTCCTTTGTGTCCATGTAGAAATTGTGGAGTTATTGTATGTTCTGCTTTGCTTAGTTTCAACGATAAGAATACAATGACCATTTAAAAGCATTTGTGTTGCTATATTTCAATTTCTATTAATACGTGCCGCTCTCTGATGCTTTAAAATGCACATTGTGCAACAACTACAGGCTGACAATTTTTATCCCATCTTGGAAAAAATAGCAGGAAGCAAAAACAGACAGGAAGCTACCAAGGTAAAAGTTTGGTTAAGAAAAAAATGGACGACAAAATAAGTATCTCTCTCTCTCTCTCTCTCCCTCTCTCTCTCTCTCTCTCTATTTATATAGTGTATATGGGGTAGAAGATACTAGGGTTGAAAAGTATTGCTATTTTATATTTTATACAAGATAGTCAAGAAGTACCTGCAGGGTTCAAATAGATAAGCCCTCAGTTGCTAACCCAAAGGTTGAAAGCCTGAGGCAGCAGAACATAGGCCTGGCCACTCGCTTCTCACTGCTCCCAGCCTTGAAAACCCTAAGAGGCAGTTGTACTTTGATGCAGCTGACATCTAGGAAGGTCCTACGTGAAAAAAGGACAATCTGTATGAGCGCAAAGAAGCAAATGATGGAGCTATCTCTGGAAGGAGCAGTGCAACAGAAGACATCAGCAGCAAATGCAAAGTTCTTGAGCTGATCATGTTTCAAGAACTGAGAAGATCTTGGCTTCGCTGGAAAGATAAAACAGCAGCAAAGGAGTGAGGAAGAGCAGGAGAAGAGGTGAGGTCAGGGACATCACAAATGTAACTTGTATGTCCCCAGAAGTATTCTTTGCCCCATCTGAGGGAAATGGCAAGTCCTTGAAAGATTTGGAGCAGAGGGATGGTATGAGTTAATGTACACAGTCACGGGCTAATCTGGCTGCCTATTAGGAATATAAATTAAATAGTGGTAGCTTAACTTATAGGTATTGAGGAAGAATCACCTTGAATATGCCAGACGGTCAAGCATTCAGGTCTCTCTTACAGTTTTTGAGAAAAACAGGTACATGTTAAATTGGTGAGACAATATTTTTAATGCTAACAATATTAATGCTGATGGTGCTTTTTCTATAATGAAAGTTTAAAAAAGTGTTCTAGAAATTAGCTTCGAAAAGTGTACATCTGTACAAAGACAAACTCGTTTTCATTTGACATGCGATTTCCTCACTTTATGGAACTAGATCTTTCATTGAAAGGTTGTACAAAATCCTTCTGGAGTTAGCTATTCTCTTTCTTGCATAAACTTGAAAAAAAACAAGGAAATATTGGCAAGTCAAACAGTAAGATTTACAACTAGCATCTCTTTTTGATTCACTCGAGTGAATCAATTATTTTTCTTGCTTCACTTATTCAAATTCTCAAAAGTAAATAAAAACTCTGACCTAGGCTGTCATATAAAACCCTCAAAGGGTTCCTTAATCCTTAGAAGAAGCTATTTTGAAACATCATCAAATCCCTAAAATGTTTTAGCTCTCAGATGTCACTATGTAAGCAACTATGGATACTTTGAAAATCAACAAAGTATCCTACACAAGGACGGTTACTACTGTGAAAGGATAATTGTAGACTAGAATAAAGTTTATAAAGTATTAAATACAGTTTCTGTGATAAGCCAGAGACATTGCGTCTTACATAAATATACATTGTACTTTGTTAAAATTTCCTGCCTTACATGGGCATTTTAATATTCTTAGAAGTGATTGGATGGTATGATGCATTGACCTGTGTCTCCCAACAATATAAACTCCTCTTTGAGGGAGAGGAATCTTTCTTTGAATATCTTATCAATTAAATTAGTGCTTTCAAAAGTGGGTGACACCATCCCTTGAGGGGCACTAGAATAATCAGACTCTACAAAAGCAGATTTCTAACTCTATCAAGGATGGTAAATTATGGTGCAAATACTTTTATTTGCCAAGGTGGGATCAAATAACTATTTTTTTTGGGGGGGGGCATCACTGCCTTCTGGTGGTGGGAGTAGAAGGCCCAGTTTTTGCTCCTGTGGAACCACTGCTGGATTTGAACCTCCATCCGAGTGAGCCGAAGTCCCGCGCACAACCACTACGCCACCGGGGCTCAGCCAACTTTTTTTTTCTTTCTGAGGATGATTTGACAGACCTACTAAATGTAGGAATCTATGAATAAATCATAGTGGAGTAGAGTGAATCCTAATGTCTCCTGTGTGGTGTTCTGCAAAAGAGGGGCACAGTTGTAGAAATAGACTCGCACAGGTAGAAGGTGGCCTGTGAAGAGATACACCTAAAGCGGCAAAGGAAAAGCAAGAGTAGCCAGAAGTTACCCGGGGCTCAGAGAGAGGCTTGGGGCACTTCTCTGTCAGCTTTCTTAAAGGCAACTCACACCAACGTGCACAGCTAACCTCCAGAAAGATGAGAAGATACATTTCAGTTCTCTAAAGGTACCCATTTGGGCCATTTGCTAATGCAAGCCTAAAACATTAGGACAACAATCTCGTGTAACCACGAGATGTCGGCGGGATCATGGATCTGGCATCAAAGAACTAAGAAGCATATCACTGTAAATGAGGGGGGAGTCCAGATTGAGCACCCAAAGTCCATCTCCAGGTGAAGTGACAAGACCTTACAGAAGGGTCATGGGGAGGAGACAAGCCAGTCAAGGTACAGTATAGCAATGATAACATATGCAACTTGCCTCTAGTTTTTAATTGCTTCCTCCTTCCCACTATCATGATTTGAATTTTATATTACAAATCTGGTTAGACCAGAGGATGCACACTGGTACAGATAGGAACCGGAAATATGGGGCATCCAGGACAGACATTCCCTTCAGGACCAATGGTAACAGGGGCGAAACCAGGAGGATGGAAAGAAGGCGGAGTAGAAAAGGGGAACCAATTTAAATGATCTATATATAAACTCCTCCCTGGGGTACAGATAACAGGGCAGTGAGCAAGGGGAGATATAAGACAGTATACAATATGACCAGATAATAATAATTTATAAATTATTGAGGGTCCCTGAGGGAGGGGGGAAACAGGGAGGGAGTGGAACAGGAGGAGCTAATACCAAAAGCTTGTGTGGAAAGAAAATGTTTTGAGAAGGATAATGACAACAAATGTACAGTGTGCTTTGCTTATAATGAATGTATGTACAGATTGTGATGAGAGTTGCCCAAATCTTTAAAAAAAGATTTCATTAGGACATAATCCAGACATCATTACATTCAATACGGTAACCATATCAAGAAGTGTTGTACAATCACTATCACAGTCAGTTTCAAGGCATTTTTTTCCTTCTTGTACTCTTTTATGTATCAGCTCCCCATTCCTCCCCTCTTCCCCTGCTTTACATTCCTGGGAACCCTTCATCTACTTTCTGTCTCCTTAGATTCACTCATCTTGGGTTTCATATGCTGAAAATAATTAGAGAAATAATATAACAGAGAGTCAAGAAGGCTACCAACAATAACCAAATACAGCACAGATATATATGAATTTGAGAAAAAACAAAGAGAAAATATTAAAAACTAGACCAAGCATAAAGTGTGTCAAATGATGAGTTTAACCATCCAAGTCAGATATTTCAATTTTATGTACTATAACTTTCCCTATCTTTCCCTTCTTTGATAACCAGGATATTCCCATCCCTCCATTATGGTCAGAGGGAAATCACCAGAGGTTTATTATAGGTGTAGGTCCTGCAAATGTATTTTGGGCTTCCACAGTCATCCATAATTTTCTACAAACCAGAATTTCACAATTGCAGCTTGGATATCATTCCCTTCTTTGGATTCAAAATATATTGTTTACAATACACACAAAAAAAGCATAGTGTATGATGGACATTTTGGAATTTTTTATTCTAGAATCTTTTGGGGGGGGGGGGAGAATTCTGTGGGGAACTAACACTAAGGGAAGTATGGCTAGGATTATACTCTCAAATTTATAGCCAGGGACATCTGGAAAGCTAGAATTCCACAGTACAAGAGCCACCACTTGGTAAGTTAAAGATAAAGTCCAAGTATATTATCCTGCTTTAAATGTCATTCCCACAGATCCTTCCCTAACAGTTATGTTGCCTTAAAATGAGCACAGGGTTAATACTAAGTCCCTGTGGAAGCAGGCAAGCTTGTGATCTCCTCCTGATGTGGCATCCATCCCCCTTATGCAGGTATTAGGTTTTCTCACCTGTGAGCTCAGGGACTTAACTGTGGATACAACCCACCTCGTGACATAAATGTGCATGTCTTATGGCTACCTGTAAATATCCCAAATAGTAAAGCCTCTCTCTTGCTGTGCAGACTTGGTTGCTGAGATCATGGCTGAGTTCATGCTACAATAAAATGTGTCTGACTGCTTTATTATGTTGTCTTTCCTATCTCTCCTATCTCCTTCAATTTTACAATAATCTTTTTATATTATAACTGTACACTTGCACCTATGGACTGCTCAATTGTTAGAGGCTAGTTTACTCTGGCAATGTAGATTTATCAGGATTGAAGTTTTTGACGTAGAATCCAAACAACCTGGAGCATTAGATTAAATATATCAGAATCCCAATCTAGTGTAGCACGTGTCCAAAGTCTGTAATCCAATGAGAAACCATTCCCATGTCCATACATGTGTCTGTGTATAAGGGCACACACATAGACATACACGCACGACAGTTCTGACATGGTATCTGGTTAGTTCTCACCCACAGTAGCCCTGTGGACAACAGAAGGAAGCACCGAGCCATCCTGTGCCATTCTCACAATTGTTCCTGTGTTTCAAGACTTTGCTGCAACCAGTGTCAATCCGGCTCCTTGAGGGCCTTCCCCTTGTTTGCGGCCCATCTACTTTATCAGGCATGATGTCCAAACACTGTGTCTCCAGTATTGTCCTCCGTCGGGCCATGGGTCAGTGAGGGATGTCGTGTCTCATAGTGGGGCCAGCTATACTCTGTGCTTTGGCTGTTCTGAGCAGGGATGTCATCCACCAGGCTTGGTGGACCAGGATGTGCTCCACTCCACTCCCTCTTCCTCCCCCTTCATTTGCTCCCATGTGCTCGAATTAGATAGGTTCCTTTTCCCAAGTTGCAATTTCAGTGTTGTCTTCTAAAGTAATTTCCTCTGGTGGAATTTTTTTAATTGGGATTCTTATCACAATCCATACATGTATACCTTATGTCAAGCACATTTGTACATTTGCTGCCATCATTATTCTCAAAACATTTTAAAAATCATATTAATGGGGGTTCATACAATTCTTATCACAATCCATACATGCATCCATTGTATGTTAAGCACTTTTAGACATTTGTCGCCCTCATCATTTTCAAAACATTTGCTTTCTACTTGAGCTCTTGGTGTCAGTTCTTCACTTTTCCCCCTTCCTCCCCTCTCATCTCTCCCTAATGTTTCCTTAATGCTTTATAAATTATTGTTATTCTGTCATATCTTACACTCACTGCTGTCTCCCGTCACCACTTTTATGTCATTCACCACCCCCAAGGGAGGAGGTTATATGTAGATCCCTATAATTAGTTCCCTCTTTCTACCCCACCCTCCCTTCACCCTCCCAGTATTGTCATTCTCAGCACTGGTCCTGAAGGGCTCATCTGTCCTGGATTCCCCATGTTCCCAGTTCCTATCTGTACCAGTGTACATCCTCTGGTCTAGCCAGATTTGTAAGGTAGAATTGGGATCATGATAGTGGGGAGAAGGGGGGGAGGTATTTACTTTCTTCTATGAAACTGACATTTGATGATGCTCACCTTCACGACACTATCACTGAAGGCAAAGCAGGTGAATAAGCAAATGTGGTGAAGGACGCTGACCTGAAATCCTAAAGGCTTGAAGATAAACAAGTGACCATCTTATTCAGAAGCAGCAAAGCCCACATGGAAGAAATGCACAAGCCTGTGTGATCACGAGGTGTCAAAGGCATCAGGTATTAGGCATCAAAGAACACAAAATCATATCCTGTGCTCACTTACTCAATACGATCACTGATGACAAATGAATGCATAAGGAAAATTGGTGAAGAAAGCTGATGGTGCCTGGATATCAAAAGATATAGTCGGGGGATCTTAAAGGCTTGAAGGTAAGCAAAAGGCCATTTAGTTCAGAAGCAACAGAGCCCACATGGAAGAAGTACACCAGACTGTGTGATCACAGGGTGTTGAAGGGATCAGGTATCAGACTGGGGACCCAAGACCTATCTGTAGGCAACTGGAAACTCCCTTATAGAAGGGCCTCCTAGGGTCTTGGAAAGGAGATGAGTCAGTCAGGGTGCAGTGTAGAAAGGATGAAACATGATTTAATTTTGGCCATATGTATATCAAAACATTTGCCTTTAGGGTGACTTTAAAGCTACCAACAATGAGAATAAATATGTCAGGAGTAGAAGAGGAAGGTAGAGGCAGAAAAGATAAATTGATCACGATGATCCACATAAAGTGCTTTCCTAGGGGGATGGACAACAGCAAAGTGGATGAAGGGAAACAACATTAGGTGTAAGACATGGGGAGGGCGGATATAAATTATCGATGAACGGTTCATGAGGGTGGGAGGATGGGGGAAATAAGGAACTGATTTAAAGGGCTTAAGTAGTATGAAAATGTTTTGAAAATGATGACGGCAACATTTGCACAGATGTGCTTGCTACAACGGATGGATGTATGGATCGTGACAAGAGCATCCAATAAAGTGATTTTTAGAAATTGCAATATAAATTATATTCACCATGTTGTTCTGTCATTACTACTGCCATTTTCAAATATTTTATTCACTCTTAACTGAGATTCAGTATACCTTAAGGAAATCCAAAGAAGTCCCAGTGGTGAAGTGATTATGAGCGGACTATTAAGTGCAAGGTTGGCAGTTGAAACCACCAGCTGCTCCAAGGGAGAAAATGGGATTTCTACCCTTGAAAGGAACTACAGGCTCAGAAACTCACAGGGACAGTTCTGCCCTGTGCAATGGGATTGTGATGAGTCAGCAGTGACTGGCTGGTAATGAGTTTGGGTTTTGTTTTTATTAAAATGTTTTTCATATTTTCTGCTTTCCCCACTCCTGATAGCTTTCATAATTTTCCTCTTCACACCTTCTCATGGCTTTTTCCCTGTGTACTGTTATGTGTCATCCAATCAATTTCTATTAGAACATGCTTATGGGGCACTTGAAATATCATGACTTCATATGAGGATTTATGGTGATATATTTGCTTTGGAAAACTAAAGGAAAATACTTTCGTAGATTAACCCATTGAAATATCATGAGGTTCATGTGCATAGTCACTGCTTATTTTTGGTATTTGCAAATATACCCTTTGTTTTGTTCTTAAATCCTGTTCAATTGATTATGACTTACACTAATCCTATGTACAACAAATGTGTAGTTTCCATTTACATTGCTGGTAAAAGGTATTTTTTTACTGAAGAAGTTGTTGTTCTTGTTGGAAAGGTATAAGAGGTGTATCTGCTTAATATTTATTTTTTTCTGAATAAAATATTCTAATAAATCTGGTCACAGTATAATAGCAGAGTATTGTAAGTGATTTTTACATGTCACACTCTCTCAGGTGATGTGGCGTATATATAAAATATATATTAAAAATAATATGTAAAGTATATTGAATTGAGTCAATGATGGAGAATGGTGTGTATCATTTCATATTTTTAGGAATTGACTAGCAAGCAGTTCCAATTTGCTATCTTAGAAAGGGGTCCTGAAATAAGAGTTACTGTCAAATAAGGAACCCTGATAGGTTAGTGCTTTATGTGTTTGCTTGCTAAACACAGTTCAGCTAATTGAGCCCACCTGTACCTGTGCAAGAGAAAGGTGAAACTTTCCATTTTCATAAAGGTTTACAGTCTCTTTACCTTCCACTCTGGATAACTGTGAGTCATAATCAACTGACTACTAGTGATCTTGGTATGATAAGCTGAGATTCAAATCTTCTGAAACTAAACTGCATCTGTCAGAATTTAAACTCCTTTGTTCGAATTAAAAATGTTTTAGTCTTGTTATAAGATGGCATAACTTCTCCACGAGTGTGCCATAATTCTTAGAAGAAAATCAGACTTTTTCTTAGAAAGAAGTTTAGTGTCAACCTCACCTTTGAAACATTTAACACAAATTATCCCTTGCCTTCTATAGTTTATAATGTTTGTTGCACCATGTGAAGAAAGAAAAGAAAATATTCAAAATTTCTATGAAATTTTCCAAACTGACTCACGTTTTTGTCACTCTAAATCAGGGGTGCCCAATACATCAAGAGCCATCTACTAGTCAGTAGCAAATGTAGTGTGGGTAGATGATATAGCATTAAAACAATAGACATAAGACTGTCATCAATCCTGTGCCGCAACTGATAGTGCAGGCAATCAAATACAATCGTAGGTATCAAGTGCATGAGCAAACAATTGTGCGAAGGGCCGCAAAACTGATAAGCTATCACCATTTTTTAGACCTTGTTTTTTTTTCTCTCTCTCTTAAAAATAAGAAAGGATATTAAAATGAGCCGGGGACCTGGACCAAGTAAGAAGACAAAAACTTATCACTTTCATATGGAATGGGAGATTTTGACACTACAAGCTGACACTCAGCTAAAATTCAGAGTGCATGAACAGTTCTTGAACTTACTCCCAGAGGGAAAGCACCCAAACATGAGAAAATGTGCTACCTCCGTGACTGCATTATTCAGCTCTCCTTATTGATGTGAGTCAGCCTTTTTCCCATATAAAGATCATTACATTTAAGTACCTTTCCACCATGACTGATGATCATTTGAAAGTGTGCTTGAGACTGGCTGTCAATAACTACTGTCTGGAAGATGCATCCCTGGCTGATTCCTTTCAGTGCCAGTCATTTAGGAAACTCAGGTCATGACAAAAATGTGCATACTTAATTGTGGTGTTTTGTGCAATTATGCAAGGCACATAAGGATACGTTGTACATTTAGATAGTTCTCAATGCATTTATGAATAAATGTAATAAATAAAAATACATATATGTTTTGCATTTTGTATGGTAGATCATTTTATAAGTAGCTTGCCTACTGGAAAAGTGTGAGCACCCCTGCTATAAATTTCCCTCACACCCTTCACATATATAGCATTTCAAGCTTTAGTATTTTCCATTCTTCTCAAACAGTCTTCTAGTTTACCCCTAGGCCCACTTGGAGTTGCAATCATCTTGATGCCGATGAATTTGGTTTGGGTTTATAGGTTATCCAGATAGAAAAAATTTAAACAAATAGATTAACAATATTGAATATTGTTACTATGAAGGGCACAGAAGTGAGATGGTAAAATGAGGCGGTCTCTTGCAGCAAGGTAATCAGGGGAACCTCTCAGTTGAGATGAAAATGGAACTGTTATAGAGAGAGAGGGGATGAATTAGAAATGGCAGCAGCTGCGATGGAAATATTTGGGCAGCAAGACATGAGAGACCACTCTGTTCTGGCTACAAAAATGAAAAAAAGAGAAAAATGCTTCAGATAAAACAAGAGCAAATGCCAAGGTGTGAAATTGTGGGGGATCTTAAATGAAATACCCATAATTAAATTAGCCAAGAACCTACATAGGTACGGTGAAGGGAAAGAAGGATCCTGGACTCACGGGAAGGCAGGTGCCAGATCAGGACTATAGCTGAAAATTCTTCAAACACAAGAGAACTACAGAGATATGGTGAGTTTTCAATAATATGGTGTTTGTTCATTTTGAATGACCTTTGTATTGGTTGATTCAGCTTTCACAAGTGACAGAAATAATCTTTGTAAAAGAGTTATCAGGAAGGTCTTCTCCAAAGGAAAGTCATCAAACATAATGTATTCTCTTTTTGAACATTTACATTTTAATGGGGGTGTGAAAAACGTGGTCATTTTACTCTTATAAACTTGATTTTTTAACTTTAAAAATTGTAACCATCTCTTATAATTAATTGAATATAATTGAATTTATTTTCCAAAGCTCAGATCCATAATAGAACTATGTCTTACCTGCTGATTTTCTTAATGGATGTATTTAAGAGTATTTTCACAACAAAATTAAAGACAAATAAGCCAAAACAACTTATTATCATCCATTCTAGGTGTCTATCACTGCTGAAATATATCATTTCTGAATGGGAAGAATGATACCAGCGCAGGAAGTCCTGTTCTTACCCTTACAGATGACTAGAATTGTCTCTATTGATAGTCATTAATCTACAAGGGAGAAATAACTACCTCCTTGTGGTTTGTTTTGTTTTGTTTTAATTGGAGAGCTAAAAGTAGGCTTAATTTATGCTAAAGTTGGATCAATAAATTCACCCACAAACATTTATTCAAGTTTGAAAGGTTCATTGGGTGTTTTGATGGTTATTTGAAATAAAAACACAGAGCTGTCTACAGTCTACAATGGAAACATGCAGGTAATACATAAGACAAGACCATCGAATCAATGAAAGCTGGCATGCCAGGCCAGATATGCCCTCAGAGAACAAAGTGGGGGAGAGTCACTTAAAGTAGTCATCAGCATTGGAGTTCAGACTGAACTCTGGATTAAAAAAAATGCAAAACAGGTGTGTTAGAGGTAGTATACAGGGACATACAGACTTTCCTGCATACAGGTTAAATTGCTCAAGAAAGCAGGCAGTATATGGAGCAACCACAGGTTGCAGACACAATGCCTCAAGGAAGCATAATAGGCATTGACAGAAACATATCCAACAATGTGACATAGTACAATCATTTGTTAAGCCTCTAAAACAGTGCTTCTTAACATCCCTAATGCTACGGCCCTTTAGTATAGTTCCTCACATTCTGGTGACCCCTGACCATAAAATTATTCTTGTTGCTACTTTATAATTGTAATTTTGCTACTGTTATGAATTGAGCGACCCCTGTGAAAGGGTCAGTCAACCCCTTCGCAAAGGAGTCGTAACCCACAAGTTGAGTTCCACTGCTCTGAAGTCCACGGTTCAGTTGTCTTTCAGACGACCCCCTTCCTCCTTCTGGAGACCATGTTCAGCTGGTCTGAGGACTAGCACAGCAAGGATAGCTGTGTGGCTCCAGACAGCTCAGTGGCCTAAACTCATGGTCCCAGCACCAACCCAGGACTCACACTAGGAATAAATAAATCATGCCTGTGCTCAGCTAGTTATGCTGAGTATCCCAGGTGCCCTCACTACAGTCTCCATTTTGACTTTTCTGGCTTGTACCCATTGAAAAAAGAACTCTGCAAAGAGCTCAGAAAATCACTTAGCTACACAAATTGCCTAAACCAGAAGCCTTGCCCTTTGACTAGGATAACTGCCTTACAAAAGCCATTTACTTTCTACCCATAGCTCAAAGACACTCTGCTGCCTATGGCATGTCTCCCTTGCAGGTCATTATAGCAGCATGGATGTCTGTAGCAGGTCTACCCTGGAAGTTATTCTTTTCAAAAATGTCTTCATGCAATGCTGATTTTCTGCTCTTTTTGTCTATCTCCATCTAGGAAGACAGGTGAAGAAAAGCAGTAACTACTAAACCATGTTCCAGCCAAATCTGTGTTTATAAGGCACAGAAACCTATGGATAAAAAAATCAATTCCTACGATTGGTCTTCTTTAATGTTTGTTTTTTTGTGTGTGGTTTTAGCCTATGATAAAAATGAGTGCTGGAAATACAGTACCTCTAAAATATCACGCTCTCTTGTCTTACCCACAGTTGTTTTTGAAAGTCCTAAAAGAGTGTGACTGCAGTTTGGTAGTTCAGTGGAAGAATTGTCACATTCCCCGGGGGAGACCTCATCAATTCCTCATCATCAGGCATCATTCATAATCATCACCCATCTGCCATTGGAGGTTTGCATGTTGCCATAATGGTGAATAATTTTCAGTCGGTTTTTCAGAATTAGATAGATAAAGAAAAACTGGTAACATATTTTTTGAAAATCAGTCAATAAAACATTATAGATTAGAACAGTCTTATTCATAACCAATAGAAAGAATAGTGAAGAAGCAGAAGACCTTCATCGTGTTGTGGCTGCAGTCAGCATGAGTTAGGATCCATCTCAGTGACAACTATCCTAGCAAAAAATGGCGTTCTTCAGGCGTTCCTTTATGTCCCATTTCGTACATGCAGGGCCTTATCAGTCCTCTCTCACAGAAAGAATGACATTCAAACCTTTATCTTGAGGAAGAACTAATTCAATACTATTTCAAATACTGATGCCTTCCATAAGAGATTGTTAGTCCATTCTCTTTTTGTCATGTTGAATGCCTCAATTGCCAAATATAACATAGTCATTCCATGTCAAACTATGCAAAGTCACTTATGGAATGGGAAGAATCTTTTACTTTCAAGATCATGTTGTTATCTGTTACATGGGCCCAGAAATAAGACTACCTTGACTATAATGTCTTTCTTGTAGGGATTTTAGAAATTTTTAAAACATTTTTAAAAAACATTTTTAAAAGTTTTCTTAGCAAAATTCCTCTCTCCAGGGTTCACACTTGGGTTGATGAAGAGGCTATATGATAAATCACAGATCTAAAACCCTTAAGGTCTCAGTAAGAAGAATAATACCAGTCAGTAAATAAGTTACTGAAAGGATATTATCTTCTGAAACATAGTACCAGTGACCAGCCAGATTTAAAGGAAAGCAGAAGCCTTTTCTTGATTTATCATTTTGTATGTAAACCCAAGATGGCTTGTGTGCTTTATGAGCAAAATGCAGGAAAACAAAATATTGTAAAAGACTGGTGGTGTCTGATGATCTGAGCTCTGATCCAACCTACAACTTGTCTTGGGTCATCTCAAAATTATGTAATCAAATTTCAAAATAAATGCATCGAACAACTTTCCTTACTTCAAAACAGTATTCATTCAAATTTTTAAAAGTCTTTGAAACATGCTGGCAGTGTAAGTGGTTTTTGAATATTCTCTCTCTAAAATCTCACAAATCTATAAATAAACTAAAATTGATCATTTTTGCTTGCATTTGAAAAAAACCACTAAAAGTAAGCAAGGACAATATTTTTGTGGGTGTCCTTTGGAAGTTTGTTCCAAGTTAGACTTGTTGACTTAATTTGTCTAACATTGTTATCAAAAACATCATATGCATGCTGATCATTTGCAAATTCTGGAAATCTCTCCCTTGTTTACTGTTCCACCTTTCATAAGAAAATTATGTTTTTACCATTGCAAAACATTTTCTTTTCAATAAAATGGCTTCAGAAATTGGAACTGGAGACTTCTAAATTATAGTCTCCTCTGTATTTAACTTGCTGTTGTTACCGCCAATTCCTGGATCTGGCAAGACTGCACTTTTGAGTCGCTCAAAGTGTACAGACATCCTTGCAGAGGCTCATGATCTGCCCGTTCATGTTCTGCTCCCTCACGCATCTCCTGTTCCCATTCAGCCCTGGGATTTTGCGTCCCACTCCCACCCTGGGCATTACCAAAGAGCATGTCACAAATGCTCACTGTCCTTTATTTCTAGTTGATTTTGGACATCCTAGAGGAAAGTTGCATATTTTATCATTGCTACGCTGCACCCTGACTGTCTTGTCTCCTTCACACAACCCTTCTGTAAGGGTATGTCGCTTCCCCTGCAGATGGACTTTGGATTCCCAATCTATACTTCCCCTCATTTATAATGATATAATTTTTAGTTCTTTGATGCCTGATACCTGATCTCTTCAATACCTTGTGGTCATGCAGGCTGGTGTGCTTCTTCCATGTGGGCTTTATTGATTTTGAGCTAAATGGCCCTTTGTTTACTCAAGCTTTTAAAATCTCAAATGCTATATATTTTTATAGCTGGGCATCATCAGCTTTCTTCATCACATCTTCTTATGCACACATCTGTCATCAGTAATCATATCAGAACAGTGGGCACACAATAATATGATTTTTGTTCTTTGATGCCTGATAACTGATTCCATTGGCACCACGTGGTCACCCAGGCTGGTGTGTTTCTTCCATGTGGGCTTTATTGCTTCTCATCTAGACCACCACTCGTTTATTTTCCAGCCTTTAGGACCACATGTGCTATATCTTTGATAGTCAGGCACCATCAGATTTCTTCATGACTTTTGCTTTTGCGCACATTGATCTTCACTGATTGTGTCAGGAAGGTGAACATTATGCAATGCCAATTTAATTGAACAAAGTTTTCTTGCCTTGAGGATGTACTTGAGTGGAGGATCAATGTCCATCTGCTGCCTTAATACTAGCCCTATAAGTATATTTACATAGATCTGTTTCCCCTTCCTCATAGGTAAATATATTTACCTGTGCTCATGCCTCTCTTAAGATCTCTATAAATACTCTTTTTTTTCTAAGTTCTTTCCTCTATTTCTTTTTACTTTCCTATTATCCCACTATCATGGTCAGCCTTCATTTGGGTTTCAGTAATTTCTACCTGTTACATTACTCTTGATCACTCTCTATCAGACGTCTCACACCCACCTTGAAAATGATTTTAGAATACATGTTTTTCCCTTATTCTTGGTTTGTTCAATACCTTATTATTTTGCTTACCTTTTCAACTCCTATTTCCTTCATACCAGATAATCCAGTATACCCTTCAAATGCACACAATTTGAAATCTTTTTCTCAAAGATTTCTATTTGACTTTTACAAGTGTCTGATCTATGCATTCTGACCCTACTGCTAAGAGAGCATCCATTCATCCCCTAACTCAGTTTTGTGCTCACATATGACATATTGGCATACCCACCACATTATTCCAGAAGCATGCAATTGGAAATAAGTGAGTTTATATACAGAGTTGTTCTCATTCACTTGGCATGGCAACATGGGCATGGCAATGTAAAGCTTGCAGAATATAAGGCTTCCCCCCTCCAATACAAATGAATTGATGAACTTTTTGATGACTTCACAATTAAATACTCTGGAAAAAAGCACGAGTTAAAGTAGAGAAAGTTTATTATTTTTTAACAGCAAGTAACTTGTGTGACAGTATGGCATTGGCTATATTGCTGTCACTTGCCAACAAGCACCTTGAAAGTTGAGAAACCTTCTGAAGAAAGTTATTTATATTACTCAACATTCTGTCTTCAAGATCACCTGCTTTATGTGCCAGTTTGCCCTAACAAAGTGGTAACAGTCGTTCAAAGTGGTAACTATGTTCAAAAATATGAATGAATAATACACAAGTGTAATAAAAATAGCACATATCAAATAAGACATTGGTCTACTTAGTTCTCCAGTGTTGGGTTTTTTTTTTATAATACCTGCATGGTAACAAATTCCCTCACCGAGTTGATCTGAGAACTATATAGTATAATAGATATAAAACATATTGGTTTGTCTATTTTATTTAATACAATGTACTACAATTTCTAAATTAGGTTCCTTGATCCTAGTCTTTCCCTAGAAATGTAGCAGCACTATAGCAGCTATTCTAAGGTTCTTCAGACAGAAACAAGAAAAAAATAATTTAAGTCAATATTTATACAGAAATATAAGCACAAGAAATAATTCATGGACATCTTTTGGAATAAATATATTAAAGAATGGCATGGGACATTTCAGAAGTATGCAAACTGTTTGCATCAGGATTCTTTACTGCAGTAAAAGTCAATTGGAGGGCTGAGCCCCAGTGGTGTAGTGGTTGTGTGCGGGACTGCGGCCCACAGGGTTGGCGGTTCAAATGCAGTAGCCATTCTCCTTGAGCAAGGCTGAGCATCCTACTCCCAGCAGAGGGCAATGATGCCCCCCCAATAAAAAGCAATTGGATTTTTAACAATTTTAAGTCACATGGGGGCTGTTGAGTGCCCTTGAGCCCACTCAGTTCCATGGTAGTTCCCAGCCTGTGACATCTTTGCAATTGCTGCAGCCTGTAGATTTCATAAATAAATATGTGTGAGAGTGAAAAACATAGCACATCTACATACAGAGCTTCATCCCATTAAAATAAAGTTTATAATATGCAAAATGACATCAAATATAATTGAAATGGAAGAAGATGCAATAAAATGAATCAAGGCGTTGATCGGAATGATACAAGACACATACAGATAGTGATTTCTTCTGTTGTAAAGGATGGAACCATTAATCAAAACACTTTGGGGCTCCAGGCTCTGTAGAGTTCATTTCTAAAGCAATATAATTGGTACCTACTATTACGTCCTTGCTGCAGTATAACATGTACAAACACTTTAGTATTAATTCAGGAAATGGCATCACTACATCTCACCTCCCTCTTCTGGCTACACAAATGAGAAACATCCATTTACATATGATCCTAAGACCAATTGCCGCAAGATATTAGCCACAAGATATCTCCATTCTCCACCCTTCTTTACCCTTTTCTGGCACCAATTGTCCTTACTCATTGCGTTGCATTTCTCTGCTGGGTTTGATAATGCTTTGCAACAGCCACACAGAGCTCACAGACAATTTTCATAATTATGAGAGTTTATTAAAGAAGTTGATAGTTTACAAAATGGTATAGATATATAGTTATTTTGTTTTCACTGCTTTTGACTGACAGGCATGTCTTGTGGTCTCAGCCTTGCTCCATGGACCTAGATGTCTACCTACTCCTCTGAGTGTCTAGGTGGGAATCCTATTCTCTTGTGTAATGACTTTGGACCCAAAGACTCTGAGACCTCTGGCTGCATTCAATACTTCAAGCAGGGGTCTTTCACATGCTTTGTTGGTGGCTCTTTCTCGATCATCTTAAAACTGCTGTTCTTACTTCTGAGGTGCTTCTCTTATATCCAGAAGAAAGAGAAAAATAGCCAGTTCTTTCTATTAGCGTTTCAAACACCCTATTTACATAGACCTACCAAATCATTTAGTGGGAGATACAATTGCATGGATAGAAGAGTTTTGTTTAAGCCAACAATTTCCCTTCACCATTTCAATTTAAAATACCTTAATTAAAGATTAATATCTTAAAAAATATTTATGGAAGATGACTTATGTGCCTAATTGAAATTATTCTCAAGTTGTTTTAAGGAGAATATTTACTCATGAGAAGTCTTTAATGAAAACATTCTTGTGTTAGACAGGGTTCTCTAGAGAAACAAATCCAGGGCACTTATGATTATATATAGATTATGTAGATGTGCACAATATAAGAAATAAACAGATAAATAGTCTATAGAGCAGTAAAAATGGCTTCATGCAACTCATTCCTGTGAGACAGATAATATACTGGCAGTGCTCCAAGTCTTGAGGGCCATTGGGTACCAGTCAAAGAAACAGATGGCTGAGTCCCTACAGCTCTGGCAATTTGGCCATGGGCAGTAAACAGCAAAATGGATCATCAATAGTCAGCCCGATAGCAGGGTCCAACAGACCCCAGTTCTAGTGGTGTATATTCCAGTAGCGTAGTGAAACAAGTCTTGAAGGTACATCAAACTACAATGACACAGACCACAGGTTGGATGTTCTACAGGTAGTGTATCTCACAAGTTGAGGCAGAGAACAAGCTAAGGCAGCTGCACAATGGTCCACTCATCAAAGAGCAAAAGAAAAGAAAGGTGAGGCTCACCAACTCATTTATCTTACTGTCCTTCAATTAGTCCTACATGTGTCCATTGGCTATGATGGCACAATAAATCTACCTATCATGACTGAGATTATCAGGTTATTCATATCACCCTGATGAGGGAATTTTCTTTTCTGCTTTCACTAGATTCACTCATAATGGCATAATTCAGCATACCCAGTACAGGTGTCTTTAATTCTGATGGCTGACTATCAGCTTCTGCCTTGTCCATCAGTGCTTTATATGGAAAGCATATCATTCTGTTCATGGAATTAACATCACAAGAATGGGCTCAATCATTGCAATGATGGTGAGTATGAAGCATGACCGGGTGGTGTTTTGTTAGGTTGTGCTTAGAGTCTCTATGAGCAGGCATCATCTCAGTGGCATCGAGCAACTACAGGATATATTTCTATATACCAGGGTAAGCAAAAATTATTGTTCAAATGTCACAGAAATATATCACAATTTGAAGCGATTGCTTTTCCACAGATCCTGCACATTGGTCTATATACATCCGAAGACAGTAGTTCCATCCCGCAAACCCCTCCTGGATAGATTCTGCACTCTTTAATTTACACTACATTTGAAAGGCAGTTTCAGGCATCTTCCAGGACTCCAGTTGTGCTTCTTTTCAATGTCGTTTGGGGGACATAAGCATGTCTAATGGAGTAAGATCCAGGTTGTAGTTTAAATAGAGTCCTATTTTTCTTGTTTTTTTTTTTTGGGGGGGGGGCATCACTGCTCTCCGGTGGTGGGAGTAGGAGGCCCAGCCCCACTGCTGGAATTGAACCTCCGTCCCAGTGGGCCGCAGTCCCACACACAACCACTATGCCACCGGTATTTTTCAATAAATTTATCATAGGAAATCCCTTGCTGCTCTTGAAGAATGAGCATTCTCATGATGAGGAGAAAATTCCTGGCACAATTTCCCTGCCCCTTTTCTCACCAATAGAGTTTTCAATTTTCTTATAATTTCTTTCTTAAAATTTCTCATCTTTGTACTTTATTGATAAGGAAAATCTGCTGAGACCTGGTGGCATAGTGGTTGTGCACGGGACTGCGGCCCACTGGGTTGGAAGTTCAAATCCAGCAGCAACGAAGGCTGGGCCTCCTACTCCCACCACCAGAGGGTAGTGATGCTGCTAAGAACAAAAAAACAAAAACTAAGAAAAACCTATGAAGACTAACCTTCGGAATCCAAGAAACAGCCACCCAACCTTCTGAGCTGATCTGTTTACTTTGAGTGTAACTGGTCCAGCAGAACCCTTAAAAGTCTCTCTTCTGATTGGACCTTCATTTTTGTTCATAATATGACTAAGCCATTTGCGCTCCTGAGAAACTCATCTACGGTAATCCATTACACAGATATCTGTTCAAATATGCTTTGTTTAGAATAACCTCTGTAGATGTGAAATGAAATTCTGGAAGGAGTACTTTTTGGTTCAATCTCAAATATAGAGGAACATTTTTGTGATATGCCTTTAGTTTGACCTTCGGAATAGCAACTCAATTTGTGATTACCAATGAGCGTATATTAATATCTACAATGTATGCCACTGATGATTTAAAGCTAAATTATCTACCAAATGCCTAGAAATTTTTTCTGCTTTTGTTCCTTTTCTGACTTAATATTTCTACTGTGAATCTTCCAATTATTCTCTAGGTAATGTTTGAGTTGTCCCATTCTTTTAAAAAAAACCCCACAAGATTAGAGTTAGCGATTTTTTTTTATAATTTTTCACTTTACAGGATTTAACTGACTCCTTTGAGGAACAGGTAAACTCTCTTTCTCCTACTCGATCCACTGTGTAGAATGTAATCAATTACAGTTTTGGAAAAAAGGAAATTCAAGAACATTTCATCGTGCTCCTGAGGAATTTGTGCATAGATCAAGAGGCAGTTGTGGAACAGAACAAGGAACATAGCATGGTTTAAATTCAGGAAAGGTGTGCTTCAGGATGGCATTCTTTCACCACATTTTTTGTCTGTATGCTGAGCAAACCATCGAAGGAGTTGGACTGTATAGAGCAGAACATAGCCTCAGAAATGGAGGAAGATTTTGTTGTTGTTTTTTGTTTTGTTTGTTTTGGGGGGAGGCATCACTGCCTCTGGTGGTCGTGGGTGCTACCCAGTGCCACTCCTGAGAGTCGCTGCTAGATTTGAACCGCCAAGCCTGCAGTTCCGCACTCAACCACTTATGCCACTGGGGCTCAGCCCTGGAGGAAGATTTATTAATAACCTTCAATATGTCGGTGGCATACCCTTGTTTGCTGAATGTGAGGAACACTTGAAGCACTTGCTGATACAGTTCAACATTATCTGTCATCGGTATGAATTATATATAGTTCAATGTAAAGAAAACCCAAATCCTAATGGCTGGGCGAGTAGGTAATATCACTATAAATGAAAGGATGGAAGCAATGAAAGGTTTCATTTTTTTTAGTCACTCAATGCTCATGAAGGCAGGAAATCAAATAGTGCATTGCATTGGGTAAATCTGCAACACAAGATTTCCAGTGTTGAAGAACAAGGAGGTCAATCTTGGGACTGGGGTAAGCCTGACCCAAGCCATGGTATTATTTGATGGCCTCATATGCTTATGAAGGTTGGACTTTGGATAAGCAAAGCTGAAAAAGAATTTCTGTGTTTGAATTTTGGTCCTGGTGAAGAATAATGAAAGTATGCTGGACTATCAAAAGAACCAGCACATCTGTCTTGAAAGACGTAAGAATAGATTGCCCCTAAGAGACGATGATGGCAGAGACTTCATCTATTATACTTTGGGCTTGTTCTTAGGAGACATAAACTTCTGGAGAAGAACATTTCTCATGGAAAGGAGAGGGTAAGAAAGACACAGGAAAATGCCAAATGGGAAAATTGACACAGTAAGGAACTCACACGTAACAGTTGTGAGGATGGCTTGGGACAGAGTGGTGTTTTTTTCAGTTATTAGTCTGATGTGACATGATAATGCCCAGCATGAAGGGACAGGAGCCTCCTCTTGACACAGTTGATTAAGCGCTGGGCTGCCAACTGCAAAGTCTATGGCCCAACCATGACCAGTTCCTCCTCAGGAGACAGATGAGGCAGCCTGCTCTATAAAATATTCGTCTCAGAACTCTCCACTAGAGATTCTACTCTATGCTCAAGGGTCATTATGCGTTGGGATTGATGCAACGGCAGGGCGTTTATTAATGTTTTCATTTGTTTATCAGAAAATTTCTTTAGTAATATATGTATCCATAATTCAAGACTATGATCGCATATTAGTTTATAGTTTGAAATCCACATATACATGTTTTCTAATACTATCCATAGAGACTTCATTCCAGGAAGATTAATTTCCCAGGCTAGAGTCTTGTCCCTCATAAAGAACCTATATATTTTTGTTACTTACCTTCATCGGTCTACTGGCTTAGGGCAATCCCACGTATGCAGAGAGAACTGTTCTATGTGTCTGCTGAGCAGCCAACCCTCAGATCGGTATTCCAATGCACTCCTGAGTGACCTCAAGCCCCCCTCCTCTCAGTCACGTGCTTAATTGCTTGTGCGTCCATAGTCTCCCAGGTATGCACGTAGCACTGCATTAGTCTTTATTCACTGTTCAGAGATCCATAAGAATATGCTCTTTTCTCCCACCCCAAAGCTGTATACTTTGAAGGGCTTCTACCATGCCATACTTGTGTGTGAATCACTATGGCTTCATGTTGTCCATGCGCTCTTTATATATTTTACATATTTAACAAATTTTTAATGACAAATTAAATGAAAAATTTATAAATCATTTCTATTGGGCACATTTCCAGTTATAGTTTTCATTTTAAATATTGCTTCTTGCTTTACGGATTAAAATATGTTGTATAACAAGGTTACACATATTAATGAAACTCAAATTCTATTACATTTTAGTTCTCCTTGGACATGGCATTAACTATATATTGCTATAGATACATCATGTGTAATTAATCTTTTTGATTATTTAAGTCAATTTTATAAACATTTGCAAAATATCTACATTGCTTTACTCATTACATATGTGTGTATATTCATAATCTTGTATGCTTATGAGCAGTCTAAAATCTAAGTGTAGTTTATAGAATTATGACAGAAAAATAAGGATTAAACTAAATACATATAATTTGAAAAAGTTGTGGACAAAAAATAAATTGGTAGTGGGTGAGAATGGAAATAAGAAAAAAATTCTAGAGAAAATTCTTAGGATACATTTATTTTTAAAACATGTTTGCAAAAAAAAAACATGTTTGTATTAGTATTAGAAAGTATCAGATATTTTATCTTAATATGAAATTTTACACTACATAAGATGATGTACAATATTCTGTTTTGCCCATTTCCCACTTATTGACCTGGTTAACATCCACAGACTGGGTCATTATAAGGAATATTAATGCATGCCAAAATAGAGAATGATCATATCAGAGTGTAAAATAGAGGATAAATACATATTTAAAAACTGCTCAGTTTCATCATTACAAAGCAGCTCAGTTACATTACTACACTACTGGCCAATCATAGGATTACATAACTGTCAAACCTCCAAAAATCATGCCCAGTCTGTTGACACATAATTTAATTATCATATTCAGTGTTACTCTTACTTCAAATGAATTGTTTCAGATGGATGTTCAAATAGTTGCACAGCAGAATTTTTACTATTGTCATGAATGCACACTATCAGATAATGGATGAGACAGTGAGATAACTGATAAGAGCAGTTGTGATGTAAAATTGTCTGATAATATAAAATAAGATCAATGCAAGTTATTGGATTCATGGCATGATACAAAATATTGATTGTTTTTCTCTTTTTTAATTATAGCAGTCTTCAGTTTGTAGACTATTTTAATATCTTCTTGCACTTTTGAACTGACAATCAAAATAGATACGTGTTTGCATCTATAATACGTGTAATTGAGAAATGCAACAGAAGACAGTATTGACATTCCCTGTGAGAAAAAACCAAGGAATTTGTCCTAAAATCATGGTGAGAAAAATTAGATTTTGGAATTTAGAATCACTGGTCTAAGATTAAAAAAAAATCTATGGGTCTTAATTTTGATCAGACTATTCATTATATTTTGCAAGAATCTTCTCAGTATCATATTGTTAGAGGGCTCTGCTCAAAAGAAAGAAAAACAGATTTTATAATTTTCAAAAGATGAAACAGGATTGTGAAATATAAACATTTACTTTAAGCAATGAAAGGAAATATTTCACCAGAATTAAGATAGCTTTGTAAAAATGAAAACATGTGCATAAATAAATTTACTGTGTAAGAATTAGACAATAGAGAAAGAAATAAAAGCTAACCACAGTCCTTAATTTCACTCCCTCATTATTTATATAGATCTATCTTGTGATGGGGTGGATAGATGGCTCTGAATTGGTTTCAACTGATAGCACCCCTTTCTGTGCAACAGAAGAAACTAGGGCCAGATCCTAGGCTCTCCTCACTCTTATCACCCACTATTAGAGGACTCTGCCATGGCATTCTATCTTGGGGGTATTCTTTGGGGGGGGGGGGTGATTTTCTACTTCACCAAATAAGATGGTCTTCAGAGGATAGTTTCCCCCTGATTACATGTCAAAGTTACACAAAACAAAGTCTCTCACATTTTAGCTGCATGTCTCCCAAGTAAGATTTGTTTCTTATTAGGTCAACTCATTCAATATTCTTCATGAACATGATAAAAAGCATCAGTTCTCCTTTGGCTTTCCTTATTAATTGTACAACCTTTGTATGGATATGAAAGTTAAAATACTGGGTCAGATGAACATTGATTATGTAAGTGATATATTGGAGAACCATATTTATACCCATTCCTAAAAAAAGATGACCCATTAGGATGCCCATTTATGGAAACAATATGATTCATAGCACATGCAAATGAATTTTTGCTGAAGATGTTACAAGAAGATGTTGTAGCATTTTTTAATCTTGTTATATTGATATGCTTGTTCTTGATACAGTATCTTTATGTGGTATACATTTGTATCTATTATCTGGAAGTGCCAATCCTGTGGAAATTTAGAGTATAAGATTTCTGTTTCATATGATTAAAAGCTCATACCTCTAGGACAAGTTTTGGAATCATCATTAAGCTTACACATTTCCCTCAAAATTAAAGGTATGTAATTTATAAGTGTTTTACACATAATAGTAAAATGATTTTAACTTGTTCATGGTAGCAAATTTATTAATGTGGAAAATTATAAATAGTCTTATATTTTAAATTGCAAAATAACTATGCTACTATTTAATATGCTGAGTTCCGCTTATTAACATTTTATTGCAAATTTTTTATTGTATATGGATCAGTGCAGGTACCCTGTGTACTGTCTTCTTTGTTGCTGTATTAATCAGTGCAGTGTTAGTAACTATAACTAGGGAGTTTGATGTCTTTGACGGTGCTGTCTTCATGTTGTTGTTTCCTAATTCTTGAACCCCTGGTGAAATTGAACTTCACCAAAATATAGTCAACGGCAGTAAAATGAAGGCATGTTACAGATCCAGTTATTGATGGTCTTTCCTCATTGCAAACTCTTGTCTTAATGCACCTTCTTGTATTTGCAGGGACCCAAAACCAAACTAAGCTACTGCTCCCAGACAAGGTGACTCTAGCGACCCCTTGTGGGTTTCCAGGATTGTAACTCGGGCCTGAGTGGAAAGCCTCATCTTCCCTCTTCTGAGTGGCTGGAGGTTTTGAATCACGGTTAGGAGGCCAGCATGTGTCCCCTCCATGGCACCCTGGCTCTCTCCGCCTTTTAGAAAGTGAACTTCAGAAAGAGGAAATGAGTACGAGTTATTTTACTTGATCTGTATTTTCATAAATGTTACATTAAAGGAGCAGAAAGAATGGACGGGGGATTTGAGTGGTGTTTACTATAACTATACCTGTGTTGTGGATATTGTAAACTCTGCCTTTTTTCTTTTAGAACATTTCCATTTATATGAGACCCAGATTGAATGGGGAAATATGGTTCACGCTGTGAGAGATGTTTTAAAATTTAAATGGTGCGACTTGGCAAGGCATACAAGTTAAACGTGTGCTCCTGGAGAGCTTTAAACAGGACCAGCCTCGAGGGTTTACAGCTCTCTCATAACATCATTTCAAAAACATGAGGACGCAATGTGATGGAGAAGAAAACGGTGGGCTTTGGGGTCAGACAGACCTGGATATGAACCCCCGTTCTGCCACCTACTCAGTTTATAACCCTCAGCAAATTGCTTACCTTTCTTCAAACACAGCTTTTTTTATCTCCATTTAAACACGCGCACACATGATCTAGATACAGTACAGATAAAACAAGATAATGTACATGAAAACTCTTTTTATGGTGTCAGCATAGTGTGCATTCAATAAATATTAGGATTGTTTCTTCCTTGTTGGTATTTTAAAGCCAGAATTTCACCTACATGGAAATACAGATTTAATTTATTTTCTCTCACCTCTTCTCTTTCTTTTCCTTTTACCATTATCAGCTGCATTTCTTTAAGAAACTAGTAATATCTTTGAAGGGATATGTTTTTGATTGCATTCATGGTAAAAAAAATTTAAGAGAGATGTAAGCATTGCATAGGATCGTGGCCGACAAAGGGCCTGGTTAGGTTTGAGATTGGTGGGAACGGAGACCCAGCACTATTGGAATATTGAGAGTAGATGCTAGAAGAGCTACGAGCAAAATAAGAGGGACTTAAAAGAGATGAATTCTGTGTCTTTTTTTCTAAGTCAATGCTGATCAAGAGTCACTGACTCTTGAATAAGTCAATCATTCATTCATTATTTAAATCATTCAGTACTTCATTTTGATCCCTGGTTAGTGGAGAGAATAGAACTGGTTTAGAAGATAAGATTCTTAAAACTTCCAAGTGAAAGATACTCTGAGCTCTTAGTTGACTGTCACTGAAAGTTATTGAGCTCTTGCTATTCAAATTATTATAAACCAAGAGAAAGTAAGGGTAGGCTTTCTGTGTTTATATCTTTTCCAAGGCATCCTTACAATGGCTTCTTACAGAAAGCAAGGCCTATTCTGGCCAATTCTTAGGAAGAGGAACTAATTCACTTGCCCAGTGTGAGAAGGTACACTGACAAGGAATGCAGACTAAAAATCTAGGTCTTTTAACAACATTTCACCTGTTGGTCTTTGGCAATAACCTTAATTAGAGTTTTATAATAGGATGATTATGTGTTTTTTCTGTGGCAGTTACACAATTCCTTGTCAACTTGAAAGTATATAAACGCTCCGGGGTGGAGTCTAGCCTGTTAATCGGGACACAGATTAATGGTGATTCCTTGTAGGCATGGCCTTCTCATAAAGACTATTTGGGAACACCGCCCCCCCCCCCAACACACACCTCTGTCTTCCCCTTGCTGCAAGGTGACCCTGGTGGCCATCAGAGCTACGAAAATGTGTTTACTGTCATTGCATCTACATGACTGCACCCATCAGCCTGTGATCTCCCTGGATTCGGTATAATTTCATGTGGCCATATGAGTTTGGATTTATGGGTTTATGAACTGGGATTGGACTTATGGACTTTAATTAGACTGGGAGGGGATGATGTATTGATGTATAATTGCTTCTTGATATAGACTCTTTCTTATACATATGTATCTGTCATTGAATTTGTTTCTCTAGTCAATCTGGCCTAACATAACACAGATGCCGTGACTGAAAATAATCTTCAGATTTACTTAAGACATATATAGATTCTTCCAGTGCATGTCCTGTTAAAATAGCTAAGCAAAATCTTCCAGTGTTAGGGTTCTCTAGAGAAACAAAACCAGGGCATCATAATTTTACATAGATAGATAGATAGATAGATAGATAGATAGATAGATAGATAGATAGATACAGATATAGATAGAAAGATAGCCAACGTAAGAAATTAACAGTTAATTAATTTATAAAGCAGTATGAATGGCTTGTTGCCAATCACAGCTAAAAGACTGGCAATCTTTTGAGTTTGAGGGCCTCTAGGTAGTCCTCTGTAGAGCAATTCAAGCTATCCAGCCACAGGCAGCAAACAGCAAGGCAGGTGACCAACAGTCAGCCAGATGACAGGGTCCAACAGGCCCCAGCTCAAAATATGCATATTCCAGGAGTGTGGGGAAGCAGAGCTTGAAGGAACCTCAACTCACAGCGACACAGACCACAGATGAGGTATCCCATGGGTAGTGTCGCTTGCAAATCGAGGCACAGAACAAGGAAGGCAGCCAGCTCCACACTGGTCTAAAGATCCAAGAGCAAAAGAGAGAAAGGTGAGGCTCCTGGAGCCACTTATAGCTCCACCCATCAATTGATCTCACATGTGTTCATTGCCCAGTTGGCACAGCAAACCTACCTATCACACTACCTATTACTAAGGTATTATCAAGTGAGTTTTACACAAAACATAGCATATATGCTTCGACATAAAACAAACTAGAAATGGGGTTATTAAATTCTCACAATTGCTAGCATGCTAACGTCCATTGTTTGAACTCTGAAGGTTATTAGGAATTAATTTATTCTAAATCCTACCTTTTATTAGACAAACTGATACCCAGAAGCATTACTTAACCAGACCAATGACATGTAGCTAGCATATTGCACAGATTTATTTACTTTCCAAAAAAACTACAGCTTTTAAAGTCATTCACCATTTGTGTGGATTAGGCAATATAAATTATGATCAGTATTATCCAGGTGAGAGATTTAGAAGTCAAATCATAAGATAGAATTTCATTGTGTATTTTTCAAAAGTATACTACACTCATACACATGCATGCACCCACAGATGGACATATAGTGGAATTTAGAGTTTGAGAACCTAAATTTATTCTTTGGTAACTAGATACCTTAAGCATGGAATTTGAGCTCAATAATAAATTTTATTTAAGAGACTATGTTTCTCATCATGGCTATTTCCAATGAAACTCAGAGAAGAAATATACATGCAAATATATTATAAATTTAAACTGTTATTTAAAAGTAAAAATATATACTTCAGAACCTCTCATATAATGACCAACAGAGTTGAGAAATACACCCTGCCTTCATCTAAGACTTAGAAGACCATCTTCAGGCTAATTTCTCTATGCCTCCAGGAAGACCAGATTGCTTATTTTCTTTGACAGAAAAATAGCACAAACTTCAGTTGTTATAATTATAACAATAAAACCTTAAGAAATTTCGATCACTTTTCACAGCAAAAGTATGTTTATCTTTTTTGTAAAGTGTATTATAGGCTGGTTGGATTTTTTTGTGTCAGGAAAAATAAAAAGATTTATCCAATCACAACCTCGCGATTTGTTTTTTTTATATATACACAATTTTTTTGGTATCACTGCCCTCTGGTGGTCATGGAAGCTACCCAATCTTGCTCCCAGAGAGCTACTGCTGGATTTGAACCACCAAGCCAATGGGCCACAGTCCTGCACCCAACTGCTATGCCACCGGGGCTCAGCCTACTACCTCACAATTTCAACATTAGACTCCAAGTCAGAGAGAGAGAGATGGAGAAACTATAACTGCCTATCTGCCTTAGGCTAGAAGTCATGTCCATAAAGTCATGCCCCAAATTTTGTGAAATATGTGTGTATATATGTATGTATGTATGTATATGTATATATATATAAAATCATACAATGTAGCTCCACCGCTTAAAACCTTGCAAAGGCACTGAAATATTTAATGTGACTTTTCCAGCCAATGTTTCTAACTCCAAATGCCTTTTTCTTGCGTGATTCTGGTAAGATGGTAGGAGAAACTACTGATAGGACTCAGCTGTGCATAATTGCAAATATGATTTCTTGGAGTGTGCCAGCTAGACTCTCCTGGCTAGTGGTGGAGTCAAGCCTGCCAGTCAAGAGGTAGCTTGAATGCACCTCATTGGAGATGTGGCCTTTTGTTTGAAAATGAGGGGTTCTGGAATCTCTCTCTCTCTCTCTCTCTCTATTTCTATCTCTATCTCTTCCTGCCTGCTCAAATTCTGCCTGTCTTGAAAAATGACCTCATATGAGCCACCTGACCCTGAGAGATGCTAGGACCCTCTCATGTTTCCATAGTACAACTCTGCACTCACTGGCCTTCCTGTTTGCTGGTTCACTATTCTGCATCGTTTGTGTAGGGCTATGTAAGGAAGAAGAGGGGTTTATCAATTAATATTGGGATTTGGGATTGGGTTGTGATGCCTTCTTAATATATGAGCTCTTCTTGATGGACAGTTCTTTCTCATAGAGAGATGACTGTCACTGGATTTGTTTCTGTCGACAACCTGGCACCATACACATGGCATCCTGCTGTGTATAAAATGAAACCTCTGAGAAGCAGGTAGGAGGGATCTTATCAGCAAGAACCAAAAGGGGAGTACATGCTCTGGAGCCAAGATCCCTGCATAAGGAACCTCCTGGATCCAGAAGAGAGCCAGGCCATCAGATGAGTGGCACCACAACCAGAAACAGAGTACTTGGAACATAGTGGTGGACTTCCCATGCCACAGAGGGATTTAAGAGGGGTGTTTTGGTTCAAGAGGCTTGCTTGCAAAGGGAGGAGCCTCTGGGCACTAAATTGGGGATGGGTAACTTACTGACCTATGGAAGCAGAGTGGAGTACCTTTGGGTGGAGGCTTACAGCAGGTGGTATGATCTTTGGGGTATTTATTAGCAGACTTGAAACTTTGTGACATGTGCAGGTGAACAGCTACCTTGAGCATGTCTCACTGGCATTATCACTTGTCAATATCCTTAATAAACCTTTTAATCATGAATATGGTTTGTGAGTTTCTATGGGGCCATTGCAAGAGCTAATAGGAACTAGAGAGATAAACAACAGGACTCTAAGTCAGTTCAAATGTTCCACTGGTTTTTCACCAACACGAGAGTAGATAGCTCTCTCTCTCTCTCTCTCTCTCTTCAGGGTTTCTCATTTTATATGATATCAAATGCTCCTGATATTTTGAAACTTTAGATATCTTTTTTATTCCTCGACTGCACCAAGCTCATTCTCATGTGCAATTCAGTGAACTATTTAACATGAGTCCTTAAGTTATCGACTTTGTAACTCCCACCAAACCACTTTTCCTTACTCGTTCTGGCAAGAGAACATGGAGGAAGATTTTGATATGATTAAATGATTAACAGGGAGTTGATTAGAAGGTTAATTGTGATAGCAACATCTTGGAAAGCTAATGTGATGATTGATCAAATTTGCAATCATGTATAAGTCCATTCAAAAGTTGAAAGCACGGGGGCTCTCAAAGAAATAAGAATGGAGCATGTCCTTTAGTCTTTGAGTTTCTTGCACATTGAAACTTCTTCATCCAGGGATCACCTGTGACACCAGAGAAATAACAGAGGTCCAGTTGCACCTGAACCCAAACACAGCAGTGGGCTTCTTGGCTGCTTAGTGAATAAAGCTGAGTGCTTTGGGGAAGGTGACTCACTTCTGCTGTGGGCTACTTCCAGGTTCTCAATTGGAATACTCAATTGGAATAGCCTGAATCTAATGGTGGAACAGTGTACCCTTTGGTCATTGATCTGTTGCCCTAAAAGAACTTTGTAACATTGCCTGACATGTTTGAATCCAACGTGTTGTGTGGCTGAAAGCCCAAGGGTCAAAGACAGATCTGAGTGCAAACACAGCTCATAAGACGGTTTCCTGAATTAATATATCTTGAGCATTTGTAAATTATTTGCATCCACAATAAGATCAATAATCATGAATAAACTCACAGGTGAGTTTTATGTGGTGATTGCCATGAATTGTCTAATCTAAATATGGGAAGATAGTTCATGCCCAAATAGACGCAATACTGAGGGAGTGGAGACACGTGTGACATCAGCCTCACAGGAATTTGCCTTGGAGAGTCAATGCTGATGGTGTTGATTTTCCTTCCCACCTTGTGAACTTAGGTCAGATGCCATCTCCCCAACATTTTTGTTTTGACCCCCACAAAGATAATTTTACCCTTAGTGTTCTTATCCCAAATCTTTTCCTGGAAGCCTTTTCTCATTTATTAAATCTAAGCTCAAATATCTGCATTCTGACCTGTATTAAGCTATCCAATTTTAATTGTCAATGCAGTTTGATTGAATTAATATATGTACTTCCTTGTCATGTAATTATTTGTTTATTGGTCTTAAAAGTAGCCAATTAGTTACCAGCTTCATTAGAATCCATACTGTACTTTATAAATTCACTTTCCCATTATGTGTAACACATAACTGAAAAGTCAATAAGTACTTGTTTCAATGAGCTTGTCAGAGAGAAAACTACTTAGTAGTTTAAGTAATGTGGCCTCATAATAAAATAAGGATGTGAGCCCAATTATGTGAAGTAGAAAAGGACATTTCATTGTTTCAAATGAGACCACATTACTTCCACCTGTTGGCCAATTTTTCTGTTTTCTTTTTTAAGTCCCTGGATTAAAAGTAATGAAGAGAAATTGTGCTCTAAACTTATAGAATGAAAGCCATTAACCATATCTAAAGTGATTCTAAATCTCACAATGTGATACATATAATCTGACAAAAAGCCCTTGATTTCAACTGGGAAAAGGTGACACAAGGAGTTCAACTAAGTAAGAAGGAAGTAAGAAGGGTCACCGTTACAGGCTAGGACATTGTGTAGACTGCTAAAAAAAATCAATATCCATCAGAGGACCATTTAGCCCATTCAGATTAGTTAAATTTAGTCAGAATTGGCATGTGATGAAGAGAGAGAAAATAAGAATAGTGTTACAAAAATTCTAAAAATATCTAGCTAATTTGAGAATATGCATTATAAGTGGTTTAAAATAAACTTTTGTAGAATCTGTGTCTTGGCAAGTAGGAGAAAAGAGTAGTCTAGATGGAGAGAGATGGTTTGGAGGCTTCTCTAGCTGGAACATGTAACATTGGAGTGGATAAATTGTAATCCCATGATCAGGGAATATTATTTTAGGACATCATGCTTGGTAAAGCAGATAGGTAGCAGAAAAGAGAAAGACCCTTGACTGCACAGATTGACACAGTGGCTGAAGTCATGGGCTCACATGAAGGAAGAATTACGGGGATGGCTTAGGACTGG
>PVJH01016871.1:0-49394 GCA_004026705.1 Nesogale talazaci | reverse complement strand
CCCCCCGATGGACACTGCGGTCAGTCGATGCCTCACTTGCATCTATTTAGAGTCGCCTGAGACCTCGGGGAGAAGCCTTGCTAATGGGAAGCTGGGCGGGCTTGAGGGTTCCCTCGGGACCGCTCCCTGATGGCTCTCCCTCCCTGCATGTGGGGGCTGCCCTGCGTGGTCCACCCAGCTCAGGATGACCACTATGTGTTTGTTAAGACCTGAGATGGCCATGGAGTGGGCACCAGCCAGAGCACCGATATCAGCTGGCTTTGGGCACCGTGGCTCATGCAGCTTCCATCCTCACAGGCTGGGGTGCCAGGCTTCCCCAGGTCCAGCACCCAGTGGCCCTCATGGCTGAGGGGACTGGCTGGGACGGGTGGTGATTCACAGCGAATCTCAGGCTCCAGACCATCCCCTGCCCTGCCGTGCTTCCTGGTCACAGCCCTCAGGATCCCACGACACAGGGCTGCCCACAAGAGGCCCTGTTGGACTAGGGCAGGGAGGGAGGGGGGACCTGGGATGCTGTGGTCCTCCTGGGGCCTGCTCCACTGCCCTGAACTCTGGGACTGTGCCCAGCATCAGCCTGCAGCACCAGGGACTGGGCCTTGACACCCTTGTGGCCTCCAGAGACTCTGGGTTTTCATCTTTCCCCTGTTCATCCTGCCTGGTTCCAGGGCGAGGGGTCCATCTGAGGAGGGGCCACTCACAGGAGCCCTCAGCAGCTCCACTGACCTCTGAGACCATTGCCCTGGGCCAGTGCAGAAGCAGTGGGTGGCAGAAGCCTGGCAGGCTCCCTGAATCAGAACCAGACACGTAGGGTCTGCCTACCGGCCCTGAGTGAGCCTAAGGTCTAATTCCTCCTCCCCCAAACTCATCTTCCATGGCCTCGGGGTTCGAGGAGCCCACCCTAATGCCATGGCCCATGTGTGACTGGGTGTCGTACCCCTGCTCCTTCCTGTGAGTGAGCAAAATAATCACAACCAGGCACTCCTCTTTATTAGCGAGGAACAGAAGGACACCCGTTCGGACCTTCTGAGGGACGCGGGTGAGGTGGTTCACAGATCCCCATGAGTTAAAATCAATTCAGCGACAACGAGTTGGGCTTTGCTCTTTATTACCAAAGAGAGATGAAAAGGGGACAGCCTTTGCTCCATTGAAGGCCTTCTCAGTTTAATCCAGGCTCTGGGGGACTTTAAAACCTTTTTATGGTGAATTATGTAAAGGTTTACAGAGCAGTCCATCCGTTTTCCATTCAAGGATTCACAAGCATTTTGTTTCCTCTCATTCACTGCTATGGCACCAAAATGAAACATCCACAGGATACAATGTAACACAGCACACAGCAATGTGACACAATGTAACAGAGCACACAGCAATGCAACACAATGTAACAGCACACTGCAATGGAACACAATGTAACAGTGTATAGTAATGGGACACAATGTAACACAGCATGCAGCAATGGGACACAATGTACATGATCCCCCCTCCTCCCTGCATGCCCTGCCTCCACTCTTCCCCTTCTTCTAACCCTCTGAATTGTATCCTTGGGTCCAGGCTGCCACTCAGTCTCAAACAATGGATGATTTTCAGGCGTGTGCACCTCCCTGATGCTGTTGCTCCCCTCGTAGACCTTCTGTGCTTTGGCTAAGAGCCCATAGGGCATTGTGGTGAGGATGGTGGGTGTTAGCCAAAAGGGTGACTGTCCAAACCCAGTGGCTGCTCCTGAGGAGGCTGCATGCTCTTGCTTCCACCCTGTCTCTACCCCCTTGAACTCGGGATGCCCAGGGAGCGCGGTCCCCACTGACCACACATGGCCTCTGTCCTGGGAACCCTAATCACTCTCCAGTTTACAGGCTGTGTGGGTTCCAGGACAAGGACCCCCCCTTGGTGCTCAGACCTCTGCTGGATCTCTCTATGAGGGAGGTCAAGACACTGGGCCACAGGCCTCCCTCCCCCTGTCCAGTAGTGACAACCAGCCATGCCCCGCCCCCCACCAAGGGAGAGGAATGAGGTGGGTGGAGGTCCCAGGGACATGTGGTGAACTGAGGAACGGGCTATGGGCAGGGTCTGAAGCTGGGGGCCTGGGGCCATTGGTCCAAGACTGAGGTGCTCCCTGCTTGTCAGTGTGAGTCCCAGAAGCTCAGGTCACTGCAGGCTTCTTCTCCACTCCAGGGCTCAGCCCAGATGCTCAGACGCACTCCCTCCCACCCACCGAGCATCTGAGGCCCAGGGGAGATTCAAAGCTGCAGGAAGCCCAGGAGCCTTCCTCCTCAGGAGCAGCTGGATGGCGGTCAAAGTTAGGTCCAGGGGCTGAGTACCGTCACCAGAGAGGCCTCACAGCTGAGACGGGGAGCACCAGGGAGCCCCCACAGCTGAGACAGGGAGCACTAGGGAGTCCCCACAGCAGAGACAGGGAACACCAGAGAGCCCCCACAGCTGAGACAGGGAGCACCAGGGAGCTCCCACAGCTGAGACAGGGAGCACCAGGGAGCCCCCACAGTTGAGACAGGGAGCATCAGGGAGCCCCCACAGCTGAGGATATGCACTGCGGCTCTCTGGGCAGACAAGGTGAGGAATTTTCCGAGGTCAGACAAGCCTATCTGGGAGGCGGGGTGGCTCTGATGAGCAGGGAGAGAGGGGTGGGGGGAAGGGGAAGGGCAGGCCAGGGAGCCGGCAGACTTATGCTCTCCAAACAACGATGAGCCTTATCTCAGGCACAGCCCCTCATCCCAGGAGATGTCGCCAAGCTGTTGTTATCAGAGGTGGCTGGGGCAGCAGGGCACAGCCTGCCGCCACCTCGCTAGAACAGCTCAAGGTCTCCCAGGGTCGGGGTGGGGGGGTGCCCCTGAGGCAGGCATCCCCCATGAGGGCCAGTGACCTCAGCCAGTGCTTGGTAACGAAGAGGTCACAATGCCTCAGACCCAGAACGTAGGAGGTACCGGTGGACTTGTTGGCCAGGACCCTGCTCCAATGACTGGTGGGATGAGGCTAGACTGAGGCCAGCCTGCCCCTGGGGGCAGAGTACTGTGGAGGGGACACCCCCTGGAGCCTCAGGGCAGCCCCACACTGAGGGGTCTGCCTTCCCAGCACCTCTATTATTGGGGTCCCTGTCCAGGCATCTCCAAATGTTGCCAAGTGGCTCCCACTCAGACCTTGCCCCTCCTGCCCCCTCCAAGGTGGGCCAGCATCACGCTGGGAATCCAGATCAGAGCAGCCAGGCCAGGGCCAGGGCAGGTGGCCAGGACTGAGCCTTGCTCCTAAATAAGTACCATCAGCTGGGACCCCTCAGGCCCGGGTGGGCAGGGCCTGCAGTGTCTGCTGGGCACTGCTCTGACCAGGGCAGAGCGGTGAAAACTGGCCCGCGTGGGAACAGCAGGGCAGTGTGGCACAGCCTGCCCACTCTGCAGGGATAGCAGCTGGTCTCTTCCATGTGCGTGACCTGCCTGCTTCCAGAAGCTTCTGAGGAGGTCATCAAAGACCCCGTGGGCCCCTCTGACCCCAGGTATGGAGGGGAGGGGACCCTTCAGCCTCACGGCCCCACACTGGCGCCGGTTGTGCCCCACACAAGGCGGCCTCTCACTGCCGTCAAGCGGAGTCTGACTCGGAGCGAGCCTTTAGGGCAGGGAAGAGTCCGTGGATTCTGAGACTGAGCGGCCGGTGGAGGGTGTGAGCTGCTGGCTCTCGGGTCACAGCCCAAGGTGTAACCACGATACCACCAGGAGTCCCAGGCTGTCCTCGTTGCTGTGAGGTGCCCGAGGATTGGTTCTGACCCAGAGTGACCTGAGGACAACACAGGAAGACACTGCCCGGTCCTGCTCCGTCTTCACGGCTGTTCCCAGGCCTGAGCCCAGGGATGCAGCCATGGCGTCCCCCATTGCCTTGACTGCCCTCCTCCTTGCCAGCCCTCTGCTTTACCAAGCTGGAGGGCCCTCTCCAGGGACTGGTCTCTCCTAAAAATATATCCTAAGTGAGAGGAAGGCTTGCCTTCCTGGCCTCCAAGGAGCACTATTCTGGCTATACGTCTTCTAAGACAGGCCCGTCTGTTCTTTTAGCAGCCCGTGGAACTTTCCACCATCCTCTCTGGCACCACAGCTCAAGTGCATCGATTCCTCCTCAGTCTTCCTTCTGCAGGGTCCAATTCTCATGTGCCCATAAGGCCACGGAAAATAACTGGCTCCGGTCCGGCACACCTTAATCCTCACCGGACCATCCTGGCCTTGTTAATGCTCTGCAGAGGCCTGAGCAGCAGGGTGAGCCAACGCAATGTGTCTTTTGGTCTCTCGCCTGAGTCTCAGCAGATGGGCCGCCTTGGAAGTTGCTGATGGAGCCTCTCCTGGATGACTGGGGTCCCTCCTAGGAGGGTGAGAGTGGGGCCTCTGAGCCCAAGTTCATGGCCAAAGTCCTACCGCTCTGTGGACCACGGAAAGCCATTTGATGACTATCACGGCCCCCGGCCAGGCCTGCAGGAGTGACCCAGGCTCGCATCTCAGCAGGGACTGAGAGTGAAGGAGGGAGCCGAGTGGGCACCCCCACCCCCAGGCACTCTGGGGCCCCACACCCCCGATGAAGCAGGGAGACCCTTGTTGATGGGGCAGGGAGACTCTGATCCCAGTCTGGGATTAGCTGTGGGGCAGCCCAGGGAGGGGCCTCCTCAGGAGGAACCTGGGCCCAGGGACAGGGCAGCCAGCATGTGTGCGTGTGTGCAAGCATGTGCGTGTTCTATGTGTGCGCGCATGCCTGTGTGCACGCATGTGAGCGTGCATGTGCATGTGTGACTGCGTGTGTGTGTATCAGAGTGGGGGGTGGGGCGGGGGAGGGCTGAGGCCCCCGGTCGCCTCTGCTCCAGCCCAAGTCCGAGGTGAGCCATGCACGGGCTGTGTGAGCTGTGCTGTGTCTGTGCAGCCAGGGCGGGGTGCTGCGTTGAGTCCCCACACGGAGCGAGCCTGGGAGTCCTGCCTGTTTCTGGGGCCCCTCACCCGGCCGTGTCCTGCCTCCCTCTGGCTGTGCGTGTTTGGAGAGGGGGTGCACAGTGAGGCAGCGCGGTGTCCACTGCTGAGCTGCCTGCCCTTGACCCTGCCAGCTCGCTCTGGCCAATCCAGAAGCCCTGCTAGGCTCTGACTTTAATTTTGTTCTCCGGGAAATTGCAGGCAGCTTGGAGATACCGCTGAGCCGATAGGATGGTGATTTGCCAGTTCTCACGGGAACCCTCTCCACAGGGGTGGGCATGACCCCAGACACTTCCACTGGAGGCTCGGCCTAAGAGTCCTGATCCCCAAGAGAGGGCTGGACACCTGGGGTAGGCCTTGAGGGGCATCTGTCAACGCGGGGGCAGCAAGGAGCAGGTGGTCTCTGCCGCCCAGAGGGACAGGCGTAAGGGACAGTGTGAAGGTCGCTCACTGGGGAACCCAGGCCAGTGCTGTGGCCTGGCAGGTGCTGGGGGTCTGGATGGCACCAGGAGAGGGTCCTTCCGATTTCAGGTGCCCCTTTGAGGTAGGGTCACCCTGCCTACCCTGTCTTCTGTGCTACAAATGATCCCTGATTAACCAGCACCCCAAGAAGACCCCCAGCCCCCCATCACAGAGAGGGGTCGTGGAGGGATTGGGAGAGTCCAACGCAGATCCCCAGGCTGGGGCCCCCCAGCTGTTCACACGCAGGTCCCCTGATCTCCTGAACTTTGCTGGCTGGGAGAAGTGTTATTTTTAAACCTGGCTGGAGAAGAGGCCGGGGCACAATGCTCTGTAGAGCCTGCCCTCAGAGATAGCACCCCACCCCCCTGCCGCCAAGTGCAGGCCTCCAGGGCAGCCCCAAGCCCACCCACCTCCAGGGAAGGCTGCCAGGGGCTATCCTGGCCCCCAGCCCCTCTGCTCCAGGACAGCTGCAGCCGCAGCTCTGCCCCAACATCAGTTGGGCCTTGGGAGACGGGTCAGCAGAAGGTCGGGAGCTGGACACCCACTGCAGCTGTCTGGGGGCTCGGGGGAGAGGAGGGTCCCAGCCTCAGCCCCTCCTCTACCTGAAAGACTGTGTCACAAACTGGGAGAAGACTCCAGACGCTTCCACATGATTGGGATTCCATTCCCAGCAGCCCCCCCCCCCACCATGTGTCAGTTTTCTTAACTGTGAAATGGGTGCAAAGAGTGACTGAGGATGGGAAGGGTGGGCTCAGGAGGAAGGCCCTGCCCGGCCCCCTTCAGTGAGTGGGGTCCCACCTGAGCAGTGTGAAGAGTAAGCTGGTGCAGTGTGTGCAGGGAACAGTGTGCAGAGTGACCAGTGTGCAGTGTGACCAGTATGCAGGGTGAGCAGTGTGAGCAGTGTGCAGGGTGAGCAGTGCGCAGTGTGAGCAGTGCGCAGAGTGAGCCACGTGCAGTGAGCAGTGTGCAGTGTGAGCAATGTGCAAAGTGACCAGTGTGCAGAATGTGCAGTGTGAGCAGTGAGCAGTGTGCAGTGTGAGCAGTGTGCAGAGTCAGCAGTGTGCAGTGTGAGTGGGGTGCAGAGTCAGCAGTACAAAGCCATGGTCTTGGGAGCATTCCAAACAAAGGAAACAATGTAACAACCTCTCTAACGACTGGCCCAGATGCATGTGCTACACTGTATCAAACAGCACCACCCACTCAGCTGCTGGCAGAGCTTGACTGATGCACACAGTGGAATACGATCCAGCCTAGAAAAAGGGCACAGTCCTGTCTCACACATTTCAAAAACATGCACAGTCAGAGAAGCCACATAGAAATCAGCGAGACACCACAGGCAGTGCAACGGATGAAACCGGAAGCAGATTCATGGCTGGCTAGGGGCTGGGCCTGAGGAGCAGCCAGGTAAGCATGGGGTTGCTAACCCCAGGCTGTGAGTTCAAACCCAGCAGCTGCTCTGGGTGAGAGCAATGAGGCTGTGTGCTCTGTACAGATCTGTCGTCTTGGAGAGTCAGTGGGCTTGCTTTGAGGTTTGGTTTGTTTATTTTTTTTCTTTTTCAGAGGCTGGGGTTTGGGAGCTCGATGCCAGGGGGCATTATGGTTGCACCTTGGGCTTCAATCTGCAAGGTCAGTAGTTCAAAACCACCAGGAGGCACTCAGGAGAAGGACGGGGCTTGACTCCTGTGCAGGTAACAATCTTGGAAGCCCCCGGGCCAGTTCCCCCTTGAATACAGATCCTCATGTGGTGGGGACCCCTCAGCCAGAAAATGATTGTCGTTGCTACTTCACCACTGTCATGTTGCTGCTGTGATGAACCACTGTCATGGAAATATCTGAGAGGCAGGCTGGATTTTCATTGCTATGCATTGAACATCATTAAAGCATCGTGTTGAATCCCCAAAGCATTGTGTCATTCTGTAGTGTGAGATATTTATTTCTAGTGACAAATCAATGAAATGTTGTCTTGAAGCATGGTGTAGCATGGATAACAGTCTTCACACTGGCTATTCATAGGTGGACGAATCTGCTTATGGGCAGCCCCGCCTGGAGATGGAAAGAGGAGCGGTGACTTGGTTCCTAAGACCCTTGGAAATAGGTGTTTTCTGAAGGTCTTAGGCGAACCTTATGAAAGGGTCGGTTGAGGAGTCAAGCCCAGATTGAGAACCACGGCCCAATGGGCTGCTGAGGCCAGGCGTGAGAGGGTTGGGAGGAAGGGCACTGCCATGAGAGCCCGGCGGGCAGCTGGACGCTGTCCATGGACGGGAGCCCTGGAGTCAGAGTGGACGTGATGGGCCCCGCCTTGCTTTGTTTGTCTTCTGTTTCAGGGACAGAGTGGCCACAGCAGTGAACTCCCTTAACGGCTCCCTGGAAGGTTGGCTGTTCAATTCCACCCAGCTGCGCCTGGGAAGAAAGTCCTGACCAACACCCACTGCTGGACATATGAGGCGCTCAGGCTTGCTCCACCCTGCTGGTCACCTGCGGTGAGGCAAGACAACTCAGGTGAGGCTGGGGGGGCCACTGTGGGAGAGAGACAGGTGCCCAAGGCAGGGGAGACATGGTGCTGCTGCTGCTGCTGCCAGGTGTCCCCGTCGGTTCCCACCCACAGTGACCTGCTGCCCAGGGACCCAAACACAGCCAGGTGCTGCCCCGTGCCCACACCTGAGCCCATACTATGACAGCACAGCCACGATACCGATGTTTACATGCGTGACAATGGTATGTCTGACATCGTGAGTGTTTTGCGGTGAGGAATAACACCGTGGGACGAGGACGTAGAAGCTGGGCATTGAGGACAAAAGAAGGATATGGAAACTGCCAGGGAACACCAGGACAAACAGACCTCTCTTGGAAGGACAGCCGCAAGGCTCCTGCGAGGCCAGGATGACGAGTGAGACTCGGTCTCCGTGTTTTGGACGATGCGTTGTCAGGAGAGATCAGTCCCCAGAGAAGGACGGCGTGCTTGGTAAAGAGGAGGCACAGAGAGACAGAGGGAGGCCCAAGGAGCTGCCAGACGACACGGTGACTGCAGCGTGGGCTCAGGGGCACGGGGACCATCGAGGGCTGGCGCAGGATGGGTGGTGTTTCGCTCTGCTGGGCACCAGCTCCCCGCGTCGGGCTGGGTCCGATGGCACCTCAGCAGGATGTGAGGGAGACATGTGCACGGAGCCCAGGATAGGCCTCCCCTGGGCACAAAGCAGGATGTCCCAGAAATGACCAGACCACTGACACGGGGAGGGTCGGGCAGTTTGTGTGTGTGTGTGGGGGGGGGGATCATTCTGCAGATGGGTGGGTTCAAGGTCACCTCTGAGTGAGTGTCTCCCCAGCCCCAGCCTACCCTGAGCTCCCCTCTCACAGCTGAAGGGTCCCAGCTCTCAGGAGGCCAGGCCTCACGTCATAGAGTCTCCAGCACTGCTGCACCACCAGTGAATGGCCCACAGCCCCGCGACCCTGAGCCACGGGGACTCACCCTTGCAGCCATTTTGCCCCCCGAGAGTCAGGAGCACAGGGGGCGCCGTCACTGGAGGCCAAGGTCACCTGTGAGCGGCCGCTGAGCCCATCTCTCCCTCCTACCCACTGGTCCCTCCCTCTCAGTTCCACTCCATCCCATCCAGGCTGGACCTGCTCTGAAACCATCCTGATGTCTGCGGGCACTCAATCCCCCCCCCCCACCCCCGCCCTGCCCTCAGACTTTATCTGCTGCCTGCAGTTGGAATCTGGGAGCCATTTCCTTTTATCCTGCGTTTTACAGCGTCTTAAACCCGCCCGCTGAGGCGCGTCTGGGCCGGTAGGGTGAGGACGCGGGTGTGGTGAAGGTCGTGGGGATGGGTGGCTGCCTCTACACTAATCTCTCCGGGTGGGGGGCCCTGCGCAGCTAGGGGCCCAACTAGCCCAGCCCCTCAGCCTACCCTCCGACCTCCACAGATACCCCTCCATCTCTTTCCACACCCCACAGGAAGGCTCAGGGAACAGGCCTCACCGAGACCTTGCATTTGATCCTCACACACACGCCCCACCCTGGGTCCTCGTCCCACCCTGATCTCCAGATGGGGAAACCGAGTCACTCCAGGCTCCCAGCACGGGGTGCTGACTGAATCCGTATCTGCTTTCATCCCAGCAGCCACTGGGGCGACGGCCACAGGGTGACCACTGCTGCTTCCCAGACAGCCTCACGCAGCGCCCTTCCCCCCCCCTCCCCCACGACATCTACCGTGTGGATGAGGATGAAGGGAGAGCCCCCGGGCCCCACGGCCTCCGTGAACAGCTGCCAAGAGACGGGCATCTTGGCTGTCCAGTCACGCTGACACCATCGCTCCACTTCCCCTGGGCTCTGTCCTCTCCAAGGGCCGTGCCCCCACCCCACACCTCCCACCATGCCAGCCCCGGCAGCCTCCAGCGTCACCCTCCTTCCTTCTCCTCATCCTTCCCTGCCCCTGCAACCAGGGGGTGGGAGGTGGGGGACAGATTCTGTCCCTGGGTGGAGTTGGGGAGCAGGGGCGGGGGACAGATTCTGTCCCTGGCTCAGGCAGACTCGCCCCAGGTCGGGCTCTCCGCTGCGGAACGCATCATGTCCTCTGGTGATTAAAATGTTCCAGGGGAGACAGAGAGGGACACGCTGGCCCGCAGGCGTGTGGCAGGTGATGGGCTGCAGGCTCCTTGAGTTGTCATTCCTGCAGGGGGCCGAGGGGGGTGCAGCCCCGAGTGGCGTGGCGGGAAGCCAGATGGCTCGGCCTCCACCCCCTGCTGTGTGACCTTGGGCTGGTCACCGCCACCTGGGCCTCTCCTGAGGCTGAGTCCAGAGGACAGGCCACTCACTTATGCCTCCTCTGGCCACTGCCGGGGGCGGGGGGGGGGGGGGGGGGGGGGGGGGGGGGGGGGGGGGGGGGGGGGGGGGGGGGGAGGGGGAGAGTGTGAAGGGAGGGAGCAGAGCATATGGAGGTCTGAGGTAGGAACTTTCTTGCCCAGCTGGACCCTAAGGGACAGGCCACAGTGACCCCTGTCCAGTCCTGGTGATATCGGGAGGTGCAGAGCCCCCTCCACGTTCCTGAGGGAGCCCGAGGCTCCACCCCCTGGAGGCTGGTGTCCAGTGGGGACAGAGGCAAGGTCAGCCTGCTTGGCCAGCGTCCATGTGTCCCTGGCAGAGCAGATACCTCTGGACTGGTTGGGGGGTCAGGATGCTGCCCAAGGGGCCCCAGACCTGAGAGGCTGCAGCCCAGGACAAGACAGCCCCAGGGGACCTGAGGCACCTGTGGACCCCCAACTGGCTGAGAGCAAGAGCGGGGTCACTCAGCATGAGTGATGTCCCCCCTAGTGTCTGTTCAGACGGGGACGTACGAACCCCACTGGGTGTGGCATTGGAATCGAGTTCTAATGAGACCATCCACTATCCTCTGGGAAACTCTGGGTCACCAAGCCCATGCTGACTGGCAGCGGCCCTCCGGGATGGGGTAGACCTGCCCCTGGGGGTGTCGGAGGCCTTTACTGGAGCTGGTAGCCTGTCTTGTGTCCCTGAGCACGGCAGGGGGGTTCACATTGCCACGAGTGACCCGTGACTTCAAATCCCATGGCCAGCGTCCTGCCAGAAGAGGAAGGATGGACACAGGCCCACGGGCGGCCACGTGAGGTCAGAGGCAGAGATTGCTGTGCTGTGACTACCAGCCCTGGAGTCCTAGAACTAGAATAATAAGGATGGACCCCCTCTGTGCCCCCCTCCCCAGGCCCGAGCAGGAGCCTACCCTGTAGACATTTGATGGAGAGCAGCCCCCAGGAGCCCAGGGGGCGGGCTGGGTAAGCGGCTCTGCTGGCCAGAGCCTCCTTGTGGTGCTGCTGTGAATCGCCTGGGGCACTCACAGGGTGGGGGCAGGGGCAGCGTTGGGGGACCCCTCCCCACCTCAGGTTCTGGAGTTCAGAGTGCCCTGGGGAGAAAGGCACTGCTGAGGGAGGCTGTGAGGACTTCAAAGACAGTGCAAGTGCCCCCCCCACCCCCCCAGGACGCGCTGTCCTCCCTGCCTGGGCCGCTCTGTCCGGACCCCTTCCCAGAGCTGGACCTGGTGCTGCCGCCCCCACCAGTCACTGGGGAGAAACTGAGGCACGGGGTAGGGCGCTCCCTCCCACGTGGTCAAGGGGTAGACACGCTAAGCCCGGGCCCCTCTGAAGTGTTTGCACACATGGGAGATGCAGGGTGTGTTACTGCACTAGCCTTGGTGGGGGCCCTTCTCGGTCACAGTGGGTGTCTGTCGAGCCTGGGCCTCTCCCCACTTAGATCCAGGGCCCCATGATAGCAGAATCCAGCTGTCGACACATCCCACAATACATCCAGCACCCCAAATCTCTGACACCCCATAATGCCGTGCTCTCTGCCCAAGCCCCCAAATGCCAGCACCCTGTTTTCCCAGCACCCAGATACATACCCCAGTACCCCAGAACCTCTGCAGACTGGCACCCCAGCACCCTGGCTCCCCAGTACCCAGATATGCACCCCAGTATCTCTGCAGGATCTCTGCAGACTGACACCCCAGTACTCTGGTGCCCCAGCAAGTCTGGTCGGAGGCTGCAAGGTCAGAGATGATCAAGGTCGTCGAACTGAACCAGGGTCAGGCCCCTGGTGCTGTCCTCCTGGGCCTGGGTGCCCCAGTGGGTTCTTGGGTCTGGGGTTCCCGGTCAGGACCAGGCTGGGAAGGGAGCTTGTGGGTTGGAGCAGGGCTGGGGAAAGTGGCAGGAGATGAAGTGGAGGGATGGGCCCAGGGATTTGGACAGTTGGGGGTGTGCGTTTCCCTCTGCAGTGGGGGGGGGGGGGGGGGATCCGGCCAGTGGGGTACCAGCCATCCCTCCCTGGGCAGTGAGCGCACAGCCAGTCCCAGGAGTTGGGGCTCCAGGCATTTGACGGTCCCTGGCGCCCTCTGCGGGCAGCGTTGGGCATCGCCCCTGGCGCTCTGGGTTCTAAGCTGACCGCCTGACCCCCAAGGAGTGCGCCTACAGGGAGCGGTCTGTCACGGACCTGAACCTCAGAGCCCGCCCTGAGTGGCCCCAGGAGGCGGGTGTGGAATGATAACCTCGGGCGGGGGGTTGACACACGCCATTAAACCTCCAGCTGGACACACAGGGAGCTTCAGGAGACCCAGGGGCCGCGCGGCTAGGCAGGGGCAGAAGGCCCTGGAGGCTCCCAGGGGTGGGGGGTTCCCCCCCCCCCAAGAGCGTCTGCTTGGGCCATAGTGAGATCGATGCTAATTCATGACCTGATAGGACAGGGCGGAACCGCCCCTGTGTGTTTCTGAGACGTCAGTTTCACAGCAGCCAGTCTCTTCTCTGGCCCACTGAGCACCTGGTGGTTTTCAACTGCCGACCTTGTGGCTAGCAGCCCAATGGGAAATTGAGTTGGGGGCAGTGAGTTTGAATGTTACCGAGGCTTACTGTGATCATCTGGATGTCCATCTGTCGAGGATGACGGACAGAGGGCAATGGGCTCACTCCGCCTCCGCCCTCGCGAGTGCCACGCGTTTCCTCAGACAGGGACAGTTCCTCTGTTGTGGTAACCCCAGCCATAAAATTGTTTTTGTTGCTACTCATCACTGTAATTTTGCTACTGTAAAAGTATCTGAGATGCAGGATGTATCTTCATTGTTACAAATTGAACATAATTAAAGCATAGTGATTAATCACCAAACAATATGTAATTATATATTGTGAAATATTTATGTGCTTTCCAATGGCTGTAAGCGACCCTTGTCAAAGGGCCGCGACCCCCAGGTTGAGAACCACTGTTCTAGGGTCTTGGCTAGGATCCGGTGGGTTGGAGGGAGGTGGGGGGGGAATGTCCGGTGCCGGCCCTTTAAGAAAAAACAGTTCTGGGGGGCGGGGTCTTCCCCGTTGCTGAGCAACGGGAACGCTGCTTGTGTACCGCGTTGCTGCGGCAACCGGCAGCGGCGTCGTGCTCCGGGCGGTGGGCGGCGCTACCTGGCTGCGCTCCCCGAAACCCTAGCTCGGTCGCCGCCTCCCGCCTCCGGGCCGGTCCCCGGCACCCAGGCCTGGCCATGGCGCAGACCGACGTGCTCCTGACCCGGGAGCCGGCCCCGCAGACGGTGCCGGCGTGCGAGCTGCCACGCAAAGCGTACGACGTGGCCCGCAACACGGGCGCCTGCACGTCGGCGGGCCTGGCCACGGCGGGCTTCCGCACGGCCAAGTACCTGGTGGACGAGTGGTTCCAGAACTGCTACGCGCGGTACCACCAGGCCTTCGCCGACCGCGACCAGTCGGAGCGGCAGCGCCATGAGAGCGCGCAGCTGGCCGCCGAGACGGAGGCGCTGGCGCGGCGCACGCAGGAGGACAGCACGCGCCGGGTGGGCGAGCGGCTGCAGGACACGCACGGCTGGAAGTCGGAGCTGCAGCGCGAGATCGAGGAGCTGCTGGCTGAAACGGAGCTGCTGCTGGAGCAGAAGCTGCGGCTGCAGCGCGCGCTGGACGCCTCCGAGCTGCCCTACTCCATCGCCACCGACAACCTGCAGTGCCGCGAGCGCCGCCAGCACCCCGACCTCGTGCGCGACTACGTGGAGATGGAGCTGCTGAAGGTGCCGCCCGCAGGCACTGGGGAGCCAGCGCCTTGCGGGGGTGGGGTGGGGGTTGCCTGGGGTAAAGGGGGCAGTGTTGCCCTCCCCTCTGGAAATGAGACCATCCGTGTCCTTCCAAGCCGTCACCGACTCTGTGGGTTTCCATGCGTGTTACTCTTTACTCTTTATGGGAATAGAAAGCCTCGTCTTTCACCCAAGGTGCGGTCACTGGTCTCGAACCGCTGACCTTGTGGTTAGCAGCCCAAGGAGTAACTACTATGCCACAAGGGCTTTGGTGTACTACAAGGAATCAATGGGTGGGGGTGGGGGTGGGGGTGGGGAGTCTTCCAGGTAGAAACTCTGGTCCCCAGAGTCAGGGCCCTCAGCTCAGTGCATGAACCACAACCACCACCCACCCAAGGGGGTGGACAAAGGGGGCCTGAAGTCCAAGCACATGGAACTCTCTGAGTGGACTCTGCAAAGTTGCTAGAAACCTGGGCAGGGAAGGATGGGGGGATGAGCCTCTCCGTGGATCAAAGAGCCCCAGGTTGGTCTTTGCACTGGCAGTTCAAACGCACCAGCCACGCTGCAGGAGAAAGAGGGGACTGCTTCCAGTATGGGGAACCCCGAGGGGGCAGTTTCCCCCTGCCCTACTGGGTTGCTGTGAATCGGTAGTGAATTCAAGGCAGGCTTTGTACAATGCATAAGGCTTCATTTGAAAAGGTCAAAGTCCGATGAAAAACAGCTGTGTGTCTGCATTTTCAAGGGAAAAAGGACAAAGTGGGTGTCTGGCCCAGCCAGTTCTGAGTTTCCCAACACCCTGCCCCTCCTCACCCACCTCTACTTGCCTGGATATTTGAGGAAGTGACGACTGTGGGCAGTACATCAGCTGACCAAACCATGCCAGCTAGGGCACCATGGGGTCAGGGGGCCCAGCCTCCAGGTTTGGGGGTGGGCCTGGAGCTCAGGCGGGCCCCCCACCCCACAGGAAGCGGAGCTTGTCCGGAACATTCAGGAGCTTCTGAAGAGAACCATTCTGCAGGCTGTGAACCAGATCCGGTGGGTACCGCCTGCCCCCCCCCCCCAGGCTGCCCTCAGGGTAACCCCTGCCCCACCAACTGTGGCCATGCATCCCAGAACTCAGGGAGGGACAGGTCCAGCTGGACTTGCGGCCTGGGTGTCCAGGCTGGTTCTGGACCCTACTGACAAGACGTGGCCTTGGGCTGCATGTCCTGCACAGGGCAACGGAGACCACTCTGCCGTGGAAGACTGAAGTCAGGCCTGTGGCCACAAGAGTTCTAGTGGTCCTGAGTAGGGGGCCCTGCAGCCTCAGGGTGGGCTGACCCCGCCCCCGCCCCCGCCCCCAGGCTGAACCGGGAGCACAAGGAGACGTGCGAGATGGACTGGTCGGACAAGGTGGAGGCCTACAACATCGACGAGACCTGCACCCGGTACACCAACCAGAGCACCGACGTGCAGTTCCACGCTCACTCTGCGCTGATGGAGGAGAGGTGGGTCTCGACCTGGCCCGCGCCAGGGGACTTTGCGCCCCCTATGGAACTCTTGGAGTTCTGCTTGGGTGCAGTGTCAGCTGTTGGGCTGTCCTCTCAGACCCTCTGTCCCTGAGACTGCCCAGCTCTCAGTGCAGTTCTGGGGACCAATGGGTAGAAAACGGGCGGGGGCGGGAGACTGCTTGAGCTGCAGTTCCGGGAGAGGCCCGCAGAGGGCGCACGGGTCACCACTCTCCCATAGCTGCACTGGACCGATGGCTTTGGGGGGCGAGGGGAGGGGCGGGCGCGGATGTCCGCAAGGGCTATTCAGCGCGGGGAGGGGTGCATGGAGGCGTGGCAATTGAGAAGGGAACCTGAGTGGCGCCTGGAGAGAGTCACAGGGTCACGGGTGACACGAGATGTGGGTTTTTTGGGGGGAAGGATGGGGTCGTAGGGGTGTGTGACAGGTCGCAGTGTGCACGTGGGGATCCTGGGGGCACTGCATAGTGGGCATCTGTGGAGGGGACGCAGCTCGCCAGACTAGTGGTTTGGAATCTCAGGAGTCAGGAGGTGCAGGGCCCTGGGCACGTGGAAGTCCAAGGGTACGGTGGAACATGGGGTCGCTGCGGTTGGAGGGGCGCGGGGACTCCTGGGGCGCGGAGCCCTTGGTAACCCCTCCCCCTGCCTTAGCGCCTCCACGCCCGCGTCGTGGGCCAAGTTCACCCGCGACAATCTGTACCGCGCGGAACGCGAGCGCCTGGCCTCCGTCAACCTGCGGCAGCTCATTGATTGCATCCTTCGGGACACGTCGGAGGACCTGCGGCTGCAGTGCGACGCCGTCAACCTGGCCTTCGGGCGCCGCTGCGAGGAGCTGGAGGACGCCAAACACAAGCTGGACCACCACCTGCGGAAGGTGGGCGCCCCAGACCGGCCCTAGGCCCTGCCGCACCAGCCCAACCCTTCCCATCCACGCCCACACCGACCTGGCCACGCCCAGATAACCACAAGCCCCACCCTCACAGCAAGGCCACGCCCAGACGTGTCCGGACCGCCCAGGTTCCGCCCCCACGCTTCCTGACCCCGCCCTCTCGACGGCTCTGTTAGGGTGGTGGGAGCGGACCAGGCTGTCAGCCCCGCCCTGGGCCCAGGCCCCGCTGTGGGGCTGACAGGCTCTGTCCGGCCACAGACGCTGCGGGAGATCACAGACCAGGAGCACAACGTGGCGACCCTGAAGCAGGCCATCAAGGACAAGGAGGCGCCCCTGAAGGTGGCCCAGACCCGGCTATACCAGCGCTCGCACCGGCCCAACGTGGAGCTGTGTCGAGACGCTGCCCAGTTCAGGTGCGCCTCCCGAGGCGGGGGGGGGCTTCCCACCTCCTGGCCGCCCGGGAACACGCCCCCTCCCCAACACACACACACACACACACACACACACACACACACACAGATGAGACACACAGCGTACAGGCACGCTTCCACACACAGATCCTACACACACGCGCTTCCACACGGACACAGCTCATCCACACAGCTAGACACGCATCCACACACAGGTCATTCACACAGAGACACACCTCCACCCTGCCCAGCCACACACTGAGCGTCAGGCGCCAACTTATGAGGAGGGACCTGGACGTCGCGCACGCACACGTTCTCCCTTCACTCCCTGCACCCTGTGAGGAGAGGGCCGGCCGTCCCTTTCTCTCCCCGCCCTCCCCCGCCCCCCCATTGCTCACAGGGCTGACGGGTGTGCCTCCCTGCCCAAAAGGCATCCTAATCTCCCAAGGCCAAATCTCACCCTTGGCCACTTCACTGGCTGCCATTAGCGGGACTAGCCACCGGGTGTCGCTGTTGAACACAGTGGCATTAGGGCAGATCAAAGCCCCCCAGCTTTCTACTCCGGTGAAGACTTAGCCTCCGAACGCCCCCAGGGGCAGTTCTGCCTGTCCTGTAGGGGTCTCTGTGAGTCAGCTTCTCCTCCACTGCAGTGAGCCTGGGTCTCTGAGAGCAGCCTTTTCACCCTGGCCTCCCCCACCCAGTGCTCGCCGTGCACCTGCTGAGTGCCCCCTGCCCCCGCAGACTGGTCAGCGAGACCGAGGAGCTGCACATGTCCCTGGCGGCACTCAAGGAGAAGCTTCTGGAAGCCGAGCAGTCGCTGAGAAACCTGGAGGACACACGCCTGACCTTAGAGAAGGACATTGCTATCAAGACCAACAGCCTCTTCATCGACCGCCAGAAGTGCATGGCCCACCGCGCCCGCTACCCCACACTCCTCCAGCTGGCTGGCTACCAGTAACCCGCCCTGCCCCTCGACCCCCAATAAAGAGCCTGTTGCTTACTGTGGGAGGCTGGGCATCCGTGAGGCAGGCGGGCGGGGCCAGAGCAGCGTGGGGCATTGTTGGGCACGGGCTCCTCTGTGCCCCCACTCACCACACCATCTGCTGGCACTGTCCTTCCACCCCGGCCTGCCTCTCGGATGGGACCCTCGCTCCACCAGTCCACTGCCACTGGGTGGGTCCTGGCTCTCAGGGGCTGCCGTGCAGGCTGTTCCAAGGCTGACTGTCTGTCTGTCTGTCTGTCTGGGGCAGACGGCCTCAACTTTCTCCCACCGAGCGGCTAGTGGGCTTGAACCGCCGTCCATGCGGGTGACAATCCAGCCTGACCTGGCAGCACCACCAGGGCTCTGGGAGAGCCAACAGGAGAGAGCGGAGCTGCCCTTGAGAGTCGACAATCACTGGTGGCTCAGAGCCAGTGGCCTTGCTGTGAGCAACCCGAGTACCCCCCACTGCCCCCAAGGCTCCCAGACCCCCTCCCAGGCCCATCTGTCTCTGAGTACACCCTCTAGAGAGGGTGGCTCAGGCTAGGCCCCCAGGACAGTCCCATCTTGGGCCCCTACAGAAAGTATTACCCCCAGCCCTGCTCCCCAGGGGGGAAGCTTCTCTCCCACTCAGCTCCCCAAGGGTGCCCCCACCCTCTCCTGGTCCCCACCCTCTCCTGTGAAGCTGCTGCGCCTGGAATGAGGACAGAGACCCCCAGTCAGGGTCACCACCAGCCTCAGTAACAGGGCTGCATGAACTGCCAGACGCAGAAGCCACTCTGAGGGTGACACTGACCTCAGATACTGTCACCCAGGGCTGCATGAGCCACTTTACAGAGGTGACAAGGGGCAGGGAGGCGCCTGGACACGGAGCTGTGGCCATCAGACTCGGGGGTTTCTGGCTAGTTACTGTCGTCAAGCCCGCCATGACCTCGGGGACACCGCCCACACCATCTCCCTGCCGGTGGCCAGTGCAGCGGACAAGCTCCCCCTCCAGGACGCTGTCCTTCCCACAGCACCCACCCCCTCCTGCCGAGGTGTGAGTCATGGGTAGGTGGGGGTGGAGCCCCTCCTTGACTCAACAGGAATGCATCCTCCCTCCCCGCTGCCCAGCCTCCTGGGGCACAGCTGAGGGTGGCCTTGGGGCCCACCCTGTGCCCACCCGCAGTGCCAGCCAGCTCCCAGGCCCCCTCTCCAGGACAGCAGCAAGTGCCCATCAGAGGCTAGAATCCCCCGCCCCCCACTAGTACCGCGCGGGCTGCTGCAGGCTGTGGCATCTTGTCAGTTCCAGCCTCTGGTCTCATTCCAGGGCTGTGGGGTCGCCGAGGTGGGCCGGGGGGGGGGGGGGGGGGGGGGGGGGGGGGGGAAGTGCTCAGGACGGGAAGGTCGGTGGGTCGCAATGGCTTCCATACCTGCCATCTTGACCTTTGGGCCATCACAACCAGGGGACCTCCCCTCCCTGCCACTCCCCAGGCCTCACAGGTGTGGATGGGGAAACCAGACAGCTGGTGAAAGAGCCAGATGTCCCCCATTGGCTTCTGGGGGCTCAGGGGCCCCCTGCACCCTGCTCACACTGCTGCCCAGCCTCGGGGACCATGGGGACTGGTTTGCCTCTAGAGAGCTGACTGAGAAGCAGGGCCTGGTGACACTCAGGGTCAGAGATAAGGGCTAGGACCAGAGGTGCTGGACAGCAAGCTCCCCTGGTTTCAGAGCCCCCTCCCTCCCGTGGGGGGGGGGCTGCGATACCCATGCACACTCCTTCCACCGTGGCTCTCCTGTCCCAGCCCTGGAGGCTTTCTGGGTAGCAGAGGCAGGCCCCGGGCCCTTGACCCCAGTCTCTGTCCTGGGCCTGGGCCAAGAGGCACTGGGACGCGCTCCAGACTGCCAGCAGGCACCCCAGGGGCCTGTGTCCTCACACCTGGGGATGAACTCTGGCAGGGAAGCCCCCCAGCCCTGACCAGCAAGACCTCTGGGCTCTCCTGCCCCAGCCCTGGGGGAGTGGACGCCTCCTCCCATCCTTCTACCATCCTCCATCATGTGAATGCAGGGGCAGGACCCAACTGGGAGGGGACTGGGGTCCTGGAGGGAGGACCAGGCGGGTGAGGGGTGAGCTGGGGTATGACCCTGGACTGGTCTCCCACCTCACTCACCCTATTCATGGCCTCCAGCCCCTTGCACACACACACACACCCCTTGTGCCTTGGCCTCCCCATCTCCTCTTGGATGCTGCCTGCCCTGGTTTGGGCAGACAGCTGGTTTCCACTAAGGGGAGGGGAGTTGCAGTGGGCAGGGCAGGCCCCTAGCCCTGCCAGTCCCCAGACCACAGACTTCTGGCCATGAAATAGCCCTTGGATATTGGGGTAGGGGGACCCTAAGCCCTGAGCAGAGCCAGGCAGCCCCCCACTAACCCCCCCCCCCCGCCACAGATGATGGAGGACAGACCGGGACAGGTGGGGGGGTGCGGGGGGAGGCTGCAGACACTGCCTAGGAGCTGGACTCTGTGAGGCTGGCCAGTGTGTTGATCTTGGACAGCTTGGGGAGCCGCGAGCGCCGGGCGCATGAAAGGACCTTTCATGGGTGTGGGCAGCGGAGACACCTTGGAGCAGCAGCCACTGTGTGACGGTAAGGGGCAGGAGGGTCTCCACAGTTCCCCGGGTGGACTAGGCTCGGGGGGTCTCTGCCCCACCTGACCCCCAGTGTGGGAGGCAGCAAGGTTATGGGCAGGCTGGAGCCTGAGGTTGCATCCCCATGGCCCCTTGAGGACCCAGACCCTGCCCACCCTGACTCGGGGTCCCCAGCTCCAGGCCCCCAGACCAGGGTCAACCTGGGGCAGTGCAGGGAGTACAGGTGAACCCCCCTCCTCAGACCATCCCTCCCCTTCTCTCCCCTCCTCCTCTCAGGCCACCCAACGATGATGGCAGCCCCCATCCTGGGCCTCCTGCTGCTGGCTCTGCCCTTGGGGGCCTGGCCCGGTCTGCGGCTGTCCAGGAGACCATGTGTCCACTGCTGCCGCCCTGCCTGGCCCCCAGTCACCGCCCCGTACGCCCATGCCTGGAGGAGAGGGGCTGAACCGGGGCCTTTGCCTAGAGTGAGACCCACCATCGACATCACCATCCTCAAAGGTGGGTATTTGGGGCATGGTGGGGGGCCTGCTGGGACCAGCACCTGGAAGGTGGGGGTCCAGGCTGAAGGGAACCGGGTGAAACAGTCCCAAAGGCCCTAATTGGGGTCAGGGCGGGCTAGAAAGGGTCTCTGTCCCTCTGTCCTGGGGCAGGACGGCAGGTGTCAAGGTGGCCAGGGTCCACCCCCCCTCCCACCCCTGCACCCAACTAGGAGAGAGACAGGTGACCTGAAGTTGCTGTCCATTGCAAGTCGCCCACCCCTGGGCCCCTGAGGTCCCCAAAGCAGCATCTTTGTTGGGAAAAGACAACAGGAAGTATTATTAAACAGGGATAAGAACTGCCCATTCTCCCCTCCCTCCTATGACAGTGCCCTTCTCTCCACTGACCCCCTCTCCCTCACCGGGGGAAGAGGGCTGTGTGGGGAGGGGGGCTTTTTTACTGCCTGCGGTAGGAGTTACCTCTTGCATCTCCAAGTAAGGACACAGAGAGAGGTCCAGAGAGGCACGGTTGCAGGTGGACAGAGGCTCAGAGAGGCACGGTTGCAGGGTGGGTCCCAAGTTCCGTGCGACTGTCCCTGAAGTGCCTGCAGAGAGTGGGGACCCAGGTGGCCTGGCCCAGCCCTAACCGGAGGCCTCCCCTACAGGCGAGAAGGGAGAGCCAGGTGCCAGAGGCAGCCCCGGCCCCAGAGGGCAGGAGGGCCTGCTGGGCCTGCCAGGCCTCCAGGGCCACAAGGGCCAGAAGGGAGTGGCTGGGCCGCCGGGATCCCGATGCCAACGCGCCTACGCAGCCTTCTCCGTGGGCCGCCGGGAGGGGCTGCAGAGCGGGGACCGAGCGCAGGCCGTGACCTTCGACACGGAGCTGGTGAACTTGGGCGGCGCCTTTGACCTGGCGGCTGGCCGCTTCCTGTGCGAGGAGCCGGGCGTCTACTTCCTGAGCCTCACGGTGCACACGTGGAACCACCAGGAGACGTACCTGCACGTGATGCGCAACCGGCAGCCGGCCGCGGTGCTGTACGCGCAGCCCAGCGAGCGCAGCCTCATGCAGAGCCAGAGCCTGCTGCTGCCGCTGGCCGCCGGCGACGCCGTCTGGGTGCGCCAGTTCCACCGCGACCGCCACAATGCCATCTTCGGCGAGCCCGGCGACCTCTACATCACCTTCAGTGGCCACCTGGTCAAGCCGGACGCCGAGCTCTAGCCGCCCCGCCCCCACCCTGTCCCCTGCCACCTTTACCGGGTGTCCGCTGCATGCTGAGCCTGCCAGGGGAAGGGGGGCAGAGAACGAAATCTAATAGGGGTGGGGGGGGGGAGGGGGACAGGCTGCGGGCTGGGCGGGCACTGGAGGGGGCAGCTTTTCTGCTTATAAAGGACTTAGAGGAGCACACCTTCAGCTTGGAGAATTCTGTCTGTGCTGAGAGCTGGGAGCAGCTGCGTGAGTGGCACTGCCCCCTGAGGAATCAAGACCGGGACAATACGCTAAACCCACTGAGGGGTCGGCGGTGGGGGTGGGTGAGGGCTGTTAATACAGGACAAGCCAAGCCCCCTGCCCTTGAGTGGATTCCAACCCAGAGAAGCCTGACTGCTGGGACCCCTTGCCCCCTTCTCCTTGGATCACTCCCCCTTTCTCACCTAGTGGCATCAGGACTGCAGGGACTCCCACCCACCCACCCCAGCCCCAGCCTGGTGAGTCCCAGGCCCCGGGTCATGCTGAACTGGTCAGAGCTTGCTGGCCAGCCCGATGACAGATCTGGGGACATTAGAACAAGAGGCAGGCTCACAGAGGGACCAGGGGTGTCCTGGATGGTACCCCTCAGGCTCCCCCCCCTCCCTGCCTGGACCCTGCACTCAGCCTCACCCGGCGGGGAGGCTTCTTATGACTAAGGTCACGATGGAAGAGGGCAGGGGCTTCGGGGCCCCAGAAAGGGTAGGTGGGGCCCACCATCCTCTCCCATGAGCACTTGGTACTGTCCACCCAGGTGGGGATGCAGCCACCCCTGTGACCATGAAGCCACAGCCTTGAGGGCCTTGCAGGGTCCAGTCCTGGAGGGCACCATCTCAGCAAGACTCTGCCCTGCCCGGCCCAGCCATGTGATACAAGACCCCGTGCAGCCCAACAGCCCCTGGAGTGGGACTACTGGGCATTGAGCAGTGGACCCTGGATTCCAGGCCCCTTTAGGTCCTGAGCTGGGCCCATAGGGACCTGGACACTGCCCCAGGAAGTCTCTGTAAATGCTTCTGGACAGAGACAACAGCCAAGGACATCTCTGTATCCCCAAACCCCAAAACCTGGCCAGACCCAGAGAAGGGACCAGGACTCTGACCACCTCCCTGGGGAATCCTGGGAACATGTAACCGGAGGACCATGTAGTGGGGGCCATGGCTGGAGACCTGTGGGCAGGGCAGAGAGCCAGAGGTGTTGGCTCTGAAGCTCCTCCCTTTCCCCCTGCCCCTGCTCCCACCTCCAGGGACCCCACTCACTCAGCCTGACTGGCTCAGCTCTGGAATGGGGCCTGGACTCACAGATGGGCGGGGCGGGGCGGGGCCGGGGCTCATGGCGGGGCAGGGCCGGGCTCACTTAGGGGCGGGGCGGGGCTCTCAGCTGGGCGGGGCGGAGTTCAGAGCTGTGCAGGCGGAGCTCACAGCTGCAAGGGGCTGGGCACTTTACAGAGCTAATGCAGCCTGTGGTGGCAGAGGGCTCATCCAATCAGGAGGAGAGAGGGGCCGGAAGTGGGGCGGAGACTACCCGGGGTCTTCAGGGCCCTGCCCCCTCCCCCACGTTCCAGTGAGGGGCCGTGTGACCCTGGGCACTTCATTCAGCTTCTCCGACTCTGTCATGAGCAAGTGCTGGGGTGGCCCTGCTGTGGTCAGGGGCAGGGGACTCTGAGCGGAAGGGGGTGCAAGAGAGGGGCTGGAAGAGGCAGCCTTCATCTCTCAGGACCCTCGATGTTGGGGAACTGCCCAGGCTGATGGGAGGCGGGCCTGTAGGGGCACACGCGAGCGGACAAGCTCCTACATGTCCAGCACCATGCAGGACCAGGCTCCTGGGCCATCCAACCCTCCCTGACCAGGACAGGACACTGGGTGAGCCTGGGCCACTCAGGGAAGTCCCAGGGGAGCTGCTGAAGGGGCTGAGGGGGAAGGCAGCAGCGTTGTATAGACCTAACCCGACCCCAAACCTAAAGAAGAGCCCCCCACCCCCCTGTCAGGAGCGACAGGAACACCCAGCCAAGAGCTGTGGGCTGGAGTGGAAAATTAGGGCGGGCAGATCCCCCAGGAGCTGCAGTCTGAACCCCCCCAACCTGGAGTAGGATTTAATAAGGAACGCAAAAGCACAGAAAGAGCAGCCAGGGGGAGCGGGGGCGGCAATCCAAAAGGAATCACCCCCGTTGCTGAGTCACTCCCGACTCCTGGTCAGCCCCAGTGTCCCAGTGACACTGGGCCTTGTCAGGGACTCAATGGGCGGTGTGTTAGTCAGGGCAGACTAGAGAAACAAATATGGATATAAGGGTTATGTACAAGAGGAGTGGGACACTGAGAAAGCATCGCAGCCCAGTCCAGTTCACAGTCATAAGTCAGATATTAGCCCATATGCCCCATACCAGTCTATAACGTCTCCTTCCAACTCACGAAGTCACAGGTCAGTGGGTGCAGAGTCCAGCGCCGGGAGAGGGGTCTCCCCGTGGCTCCTCACTTCCAGGGCTCAGGGTCCATCCACAGCATCCAGTGGTGGCAGAAGCAACTCAGTGCTGGCAGAGATCTCCACGTGGCTTCTCCAGCTTCAGAGGTCTTGTCCCATCAGGGCCGTGTGGCTTCTCCTCCGGCTCCTGCAGCTCCTCGGATGCCGCCATCTTGTCTTGTGTAGTTTGTCATCTCGGACAAACTCCCAACAACTGAGGAGATGGCCTCTCTTCTCCACGAGGGAAATATCGCGAGATTTCCCAGAAGTCTTAGGAGAAAGCCATGCCCATACAGAGGCCTCACTGGCTGGCTACTCAATGGCTATCTTCAGATTAACAGGCCAGACTCCACCCCTACATCTCAATCAATTAAATTGGCATAATGAATACATGACCGCCACAGGCGGTTTTTCAGAAGTCGGTCTCCAGGCCTGTCTTCCAAGCAGCCCCGGGTAGGCTCAACCCTCTGACCTTTGGGGGAGTAGCTGGGTCCTGCCAGGGACAGAACCTGTGAGCCCTCAGGCAGGTGCAGTCCCCCCCAGTGAGAAGACTGCCTTCGTGGGGTCCCACTGTGTGAAAGGTGGCCTCCTCTTCCTCGGGGGATACCCCTGAAAGGCCCGGCTGTGCAGCTAAGCCCCCTGGTGTGACCAAGGCCTTGCCATCACTTCGTCCCCCAGGTCCACAGTTCAAACACCAGTCACTCGTAAAGAGGGACAGTCTCAGAATCCCGCAGTGCCCTGTCCCCTGGGCTGCGGAGGCAGCACTGACGCTGCGACCATGAGTTTGGTTTAGGTTTGGGCCTGATGGAGGAGCCCTGAGGGTTGGGCTGCAACCGGCCAGGTCGGCGGTTCTATCCCACCAGCTGCTCTGTGGGGGCAAGGGGAGGCTGTCTGCTCCTGTGAAGACAGGGGCAGTTTTACTCTGCCCTGTGAGGTCGTGGTGACTTGGCACTGACTTGATGACTTCAAAAAATTTATTTTTGTACACGGACACGTGTGTATGACATACACGACTACATTTACAGCACAGAGAGGCATGTCTGGGGGCATCCATCTGTCAACCCGATACAGCCTCACGGATGCTCTTCCTTTCAGCTACTCACACCTGCCTAACCCCCCCCCCCCAATGGCCCGTGCAAGGGTCTCAGAGAGACCTTTGAGGATCGGGGAGCGCCCCTTAGGTTTCCTGAGACTTGTCCGTCTTTATGGAAGCAGACACAGCCTCCTCTCCTTCCCTTGATGTGGCTGGTGGACTGCTGTAAAAGTGGTCCACGCCGGACCTCGCCACCTCTGCCTCCACAGTCCCTCCCCCCATGAAGGCTATTCGCCTTGGTCACTCCACGGCACCTGCCGCCTAGAGCCAACCTGGACACTGCCAGTGCCCTGGTCATCCTTAGCTGCCCTCCAGCCCACATCGCAGGGATGCTTGTAGCACACCCCTCAGGCATTCACAGTTCTAGCAGGAAACACACTCCTCCTGGTCCTTGTCCCCTCCCACTCAATGTCCTTTCCTGGACATCAGCGTCTTTGGGAATGGTCCACCTAATGAGATCAGTTCCCCTGCCCCCTGCCCCCTTCCCCCCAGACCATGGCTTTCCAGAACATTCTGCAGCCTCCTTCAGCCCCTTAGCCAGGCATCTGCCTCATCCCCAGCCGGGATTCAGACTTCTGCCGATGTTCCCACTGCCTCCAGGCCCAGACTGAGACACCTTTGGTGCCTCCACGCACCACCACCCCCCCTTCCCGGACCCAGTCGTTGCCCCCCCACCAGCCTCAGCACAGCCTCTGAGTTCCTGCCCTTCCTTTCTCTGATCCATGCCACCCCACCACCCCGGGCTGGGCCCAAGAGGTAGGCCTCGTACAGAGATGAGAGCCTGTGTCTGAGCCCAAGCCTCTCTCCTGCCCATCCCTGGGACCCACTCTCTTTGCACTGTGTCCACAGAGGGGCCACATGCCTCCCTGCTCTGAGCACTCACACATTTCAGACCCTCTTCCTGGAATGCTCTTCCAGTTCAGTAGTTGGACACAGAGTTGGGACATGCTACCATTTGCTCAGGGAGTGGGAGACACATGGCCTGTTTTCAGGAGTCTGCCAGGTTCTGGGTAAGTGGCGGGGGGGGGGTGGTGGGGGGAAGGTGGGGGGGTGGAGCAGCAAGGATGTGGCCCAGCCTCCCACCCTGAGGACACTACCTGAGGACACTGTCTCCACTGAGCTACCAGGAGTGTGGGGCTGGGTGCTACAGAGACCTGAGAAGGGGTCCTGGGGGAGAGAGAGTGGGTGCCCAAGGATCCATGGAGAGGAGGAGGGTCAGGTGGCATTTCCTCAGAAGAGACAGGCTGGGGGAAGGGACAGGGTCTCTGGCATGGCCCACAGTCTCAGAGTGACCGAGAAGGGCCAGCAGAAGCCTTTGTATGGCAGCTGAGCATGGCCTCACCACCCACTTCTCACAGTGCTCTGGGCCCTGAAGGACTCAGGGAGCCCACTCCTTTCCCGCTAGGCCCCAGCCACATTGATCAGCTCTGGTGGAGAGAGATCAAAGGTGACCCATTCATAGCCAGCTGTTGCCTCCCCTGGAGGGCCCCTGCAGGCCCTAGGGGCTGCCCCATACCTGGAGTGGGGGGATGCTTCTGCAGGTTCTGGGGACCATCCCCTACTCCAGGGACCTCCTGTAGACCCTGAGGACTGTCCCTCCTTTGGAGAGCTGTTACAGATTCTGGGGACTGTCCCCTCCCAGGGGACCCCCATGGGGCCTCATCCAGGGGAACAGAGCCCAGGGCATTGGAAGAAGGGGAGCAGGGAGCCAGTGTGGAGACACGCCAGGCAGGGGTGTGTCTGGAGAATTCCAAGAGGAAGACCAGGGTCAGTCTCCCCCCGCACCACCACCCCCCCCGGCCCCCAACCACATGCAGGTCATGGTCGGGGGCAGCAGATGCTTCCTGTCCTGTCTGGAGGCTGGAGGTTTGTGGGTCTTCATCTGCCGTCTTTCCTGATGGTTCTGGAAGCTTCTAAGAGACTAGAGGTGTCCACCGAGGGCACTTCAAGCTACACCCTACTCCCTGGGGCCTTTTTTCTTCCTGTGAGGGGCCTGGGCCCTCTTTGTGTTATTGGGCTGCCACCCACACTCACACCCAAATCCACCCTGACACTCACCCAGCCACACACTCACTCACAGCATGCTCCACACACACCCACATTCACACACACACACATCCATTCACACGTACTCACACTCCCCCCTCTATGTGCCCACACATACACACACCCGTACCCACCACACTCACGCCCCATCTACGTGAGAGCACACGCCCACAAACACACACACACACACACACACCTGGAGACTCGCTCTCATGCCAGACCTGGTGCTGGCAAAGCCCTGCCCCACCCCCACCTGTCCGCCCCACTCTGCTCAGGGACCCAGGCTGGCACCGGCCTGGGAGGAAGCTGGTGACATGGAATCAGTTGGGAGGAATTGATCGGCAGGGATTTCCGAGCCATCTGCTTGCTCGCCGTCTGTCTGTCCACGCCCCTGCACAAAGAGTCCAAGTCAGGGCGGGGCGGAGAGGGCCAGGGGAGAGGCTGGCTTCTGACGAAGGTCACCAGGTAACCTCCTGTGATGCTGACAGTGTGAGTGGGTGGGCACTCAGCTCTGGGTGTTGGGGAAGGGCCCCCCAAACCAGAAGTGCAGAGCCTCCCTGGGGCACAGTGCCCAGCATAAATGTACCTCCCCCTCCCCACACCCCACCTGCACCCTTCCAAGGCCCACCCAGGCTAGGGGGTAGACACCCCCCTCCCCCACTCCACAAGGAAGCAAGGTCACGTGGGCCAGCTCCCTGCAGTTTCAGCCCCACCAGAGTTCCCTCTGCACCCGGAGCCCGTCACCCCAGTCCAGTCCTATCGTGTTCAGCTCAGGCCACCAGGCTGGACAGTGCCCCCCCCCCAGGGAGGCTGGGGTCGCTCGCCTGGGCACGGCGGCTCATGCCTGGTGCTGTTTGTTCTGGGGAAAAGTCAAACTTCTCTTGTTTATTCAGTGCAGGGCCGCCCAGGAACACTGGGCTCCCAGCTTCCCAGGGGCCTGCCTGCCCACCCTCACATGTCCTCCTGGAGGGGCCTGGGCCTGCTGGGCAGACTGGGGGACTGGGAGATCCAGAAATAGCTAAGCAAGGCCCCTGGGCAGGGTCTTCTCTCAGAGTGCTGTCCCTGTCCAAGGGGGGCCTGGGGCCTGGGTGGGGGTGGGGGTGCTAAAGGGGCTGGGGGGCTTGAGGGAGGAGGGAGGGGAGCACAGGAGGGGCTGGGAGCAGGAGAAGCTGGGGACAGGAGGGGCTGGGGGATGAGGGGCTAGGAGAGCAGGAGAGACTGAGGGTAGAAGGGGCTGGGAGCAGAAGAGGCTGGGGACAGGAGGGACTGGGGTAGGAGGGGTTGGGAATCAGGAGGGGCTGGGGGCAGGAGGTATTGTGTCTCATTTTCCTTCCTGCTTCCACTCCTGGCCTCGAGCACAAGAAGCCCTGCAGGTTCCCTGGGCCCCACAGCCTCCAGAGGCCCTGCCCCAGGACTCCTCAGACTCTCAGCATGCCTTGCACACACCACCGCCCCCTCCAGAGGTCCCCTCGCCTCCTCCCTTCACTTCTGGGACAGGAGCTTGTCTGAGGAGTGGGAGAGCCTGGAGCAAACGGGCAGAATGTTCTAGAATCCTGCCCCTCCCCCACCCCCATTGCCCCGGGGACTGTGTCCAGCGCACTCCCTCACACCTGTCCCCTTGGGCTTACACACTATTACAGGACCTGGAGGGGAGCTAGGCTGGCCACCCAGACCTGGGGGTGCCCACGGGCAAGGCAAGATAGGCGTCCTGTGGGCTGGGAAGGATTTAGGGCATTTTAATGCCTTCAAGCCAGGAAGCCCTGGTGGCGGTGTGGCTAGACGTTGGGCCGCTAACTGCCAAGTCAGAAGTTCGAAACCACCAGCCAGGCTGCAGGAGAAAGACGAGGCTGTCTGTCTGCTCTTCTAAGGAGGCTCAGCCTCGGAGACCCACAGGGGCGGCTCGACTCTGACCTGCTGGGGGGCCTTAGAGCAGGCATCTGCATGCCGGCTGAGCTTGGAGCAGGGTCAGGGGTGGCTCGAGGCAGGGCAGACAGCAAGCACGGTGATCTGGCCACGGGCACAGCCCACTGGACGGCCCGTTCACTCATGCCCACCAGTGGTCACTGGGCAGGGGCCTGTCTGAGGCAGGGCTGCATTTCCAGGTCCTGCCTGGCCCATCGCAGGAGAGCTGACCCCTTGAGGTCATCCCAGTACCACTGGGGAGTCCACCATGAGGGGGCATACATCAGCTCGCCTGAGTCCCAGGGCGCCCGGGGGGAGTCCCCATCTGTGCCCTCCTTCGGTGCTCACAGCGTGCTGGTCTGCATGTGCCCGTTGGCCTGGGGCCCGCGCCCGGGCAGCGAGGGCTCCTGCAGCCGGCTGCTCTTGTCTGGCCTGGGCTCCGTGGGGTCCGAGTCCTCCCCGGGCCTCCGGAGACACAAGACCTTCCGGAAGCTCTGGCGGAAGTTGTCCGAGAGGAAGCCGTAGAGGACGGGGTTGGCGCAGCTGTTGGCATAGGAGAGGATGACCACGAAGAAGTAGACCCCGGCGGAGGCGGGCTCCTCGGGCAGGACGAAGGCCAGGTTGACGATGTTGACCGTGAAGAAGGGCAGCCAGCAGCCCACGAAGACCACCACCACCACCACCACCATCCGCGTCACCTTGCGCTCCGAGCGCCGCCGCCGCCGGCAGCCCGCCCGCGCGCCCGCCGCCTTCACCTCCACCACGATGAGCAGGTAGCACAGGCAGATGACCAGCAGGGGCCCGAAGAAGCCCAGCACCGACGTGTAGATGATGAAGGCGGCCGCCCAGAGCGCCACGGGCTCCGGCCAGCTGAGGTTGCAGGTGTCCCAGCCTTCCTGGATGTCGGCGAAGGCCACCAGCGGCAGGGACATGAGCAGCGAGAAGGTCCAGACGGCCGCGCTGGTCAGCTTGGCCACGCGGGGCCGGCGCCACTTGGCGGAGCGGATGGGGTGCACCACGGCCAGGTAGCGGTCCACGCTCATGACCGTCAGGCAGAAGATGCTGGTGAACTGGTTGACGCCGTCCAGCGACATGACCAGGCGGCAGAGCGGGGCGCCGAAGGGCCAGTAGGAGACGGCGTTCTGCGTGGCCAGGAAGGGCAGGCCCAGCATGAAGAGCACGTCGGCCACGGCCAGGTTGAGGATGTAGATGTTGGTGACCGTCTTCATCTTGGCGTAGCGCAGCACCACGTAGATGACCAGCGCGTTGCCCCCCAGCCCCACGGCGCACACCAGCAGGTACAGCACGGGGACCAGCACGGCCCGGGCGCCCGGCGAGCCCGCCGTCCCCGCCGCGGTCTTGTTCTCCTCGCTCAGGTCCCCCGGGGCGGCCAGGGAGGCGTTCCAGCTGAGGGTGGAGGCCGCAGGAAACAGGGGCTCCATCGCTGCCACAGCCGGTCTGGCGTCTGGAGGGCGAGGAGGCGCGTGAGCGGGGGATGGGGCGCGGTGACAGGGGCCGGCCGAGCCGGAGAGAGCAAACACTATTAGTCGGGCTCACCTCTTCCGGAACCGTGTTAAGCAAATTGTTTGGAAAATACACCGGCAGGAACGAGGGGAGGACGTGTCACGGGGCAGCCTGGGAGGGGATGCTGATCCCTGGCATCATGCACCTCTGCCCCAGAGGACCCCGCGGGGAGGGTGGGAGGGTGGAGAAAGCCCCCTGGCAGCCTGTCCTACAAGCAGGAAAGGCAACACAGGCCCCTGCCCACGCTGCCCCGCCAGGGGTCCTTTCTGAACCCAAAGGCTCCCACCCTGGCAAGCAGCTGCCAGCCAGACCCTCTGAAGATGACCGGCAGGGCACAAGCAGGGGCTAGGCTCCCACGGAGGCGGGTGGGCCGGTGGGCTCACTGTGAAACGAGATGCAAACGAAAAGGTGTAGGGAGGCCTCTTCAGGTGCGCCTGACCCTGCCATCATTGTTGCTGGGTGCCGGCCCACAGCCACCCCGGGCACCCCAGAGCGAAACACCCCCACCCACCCCGTCTTGGCTCCCCCTCACATTGTTCTGAAGCCTGGGTCCATCGGTGCAGACCCGAGGAATACAGCACCGAGGATGGACCAGCCGTGAAACCAGCTTGGCTCCTGCCCGGGAGTCACTGCACGAACCTTGCAAGTTGGAAGGAAGGAAGGGCAGGGGACTACAGGAAAGACCAGCCCAGCTGTGGGGACAGAAGGCGTACGAGTCAGGCCAGGGCCAGTAGGTGGACACAGGCAGACAGAGAACTGGTGAATCGGAGATGGGGGGAGGAGCCTTCGGCGATGGCATGGTGTTGTAGGGGCTCAGGTAAAGATAAAACCTCCCTGTGGACCTTCAGAGGCACCGATCCGGGAGCCCGCTCACCCATGAGAAAGTGGTCACCATGACGATGTGCTCTGCAGCTTGGCGGGGGGGGGGGGGGGCAGGCCACCCCTGGTTCACCTCAGGCACCATGTCCTCCCAAGGGGGTGGCCAGGTGGTCCACTGTGAGGTGTGTGGTCCAAACCGTATTCAAACCAGACCCGGGGGACGTTTGCAACGCCTTCTTTTTGGAGGCAAATCAGGCTCTCCTGTTCAGGCCTCATCCTCGTCCTCGGCTGCGAGAAGACGGGTGAGGTTTGACAGGAGCTGTAATGATCCAGCTTAGACTCTGTCTATGAAGTCCAAGGCCCTGCGGGACCGCTGGCTTGAGCTGCAAGCGGTGGAGGGAGGGTGGGAGGCTTAGTGTCTGGGCCAGGCTCCTAGGCTTGGCTCAGAGGCAGGGGTCACTTAAACCAAACCAAACCAAATGAAAGCACCAAACTCACGCTCACTGTGCCGACGCACAGGGACCCGACAGGAGAGGGTAGACCAGCTCCTGTCCCTTTCCGAGACCGTGTCCGGGGATAGGAAGCCTCGTCCTTCTCCCCGAGGAGCGGCCAGAGGGTTTGAACCGCCGACCTTGCACATCACAGTCCAACTTGTAGCCACTGGGCCACCAGGGCCCCTCGCACACAAGTCTTAGCGAGCTGAAACTCGCAGAGGGTGAGGGAGGGGCTCTGTGAGTGGGGCTAGCCTGTTCTCCTGGAGCAGATGGGCTCCAGGGTCGTCCAGGCCCAGGTAGGGTGGGTCCACACCCATCTCCAGGGTCCTCTGGATGAAGAAACCCCCCCTTAGGAGAACTGCACAAGTTGGAGCTTTGGGTCCATCACTGGTGAGAGCTGGGGGGTGGGGGGGGGTGGGGGGCGGGACTGAAGTCTCCTTCCCAGAGAGGGAGGAAGCAGACAACTGGGCTGAGACCCCCGGATGGAGCCAGACCCTGTGGAGTGTGGGGATGGATGCAGGTTTGATTTTCAATCCCCTGGACGCTTCTCTTCAGAGGTGACATTCTGCTCTGCGCTGCCACCCAGGACAGGGGGTGGGAGGGGGAGCAGCCTCCCAGGCCCCCTGCTCTGCCATCTCGGTAAACACCCCAACTCCCAGAGACGTGCACACAGCAGCGGAGAGCAAAAATAGGCAGGCAGTGGGCGCCTGTCTGTCGGCCATCACTCCACGAGAGCTATTATTCAGAAAGGCAATTTCCTCCGCACAGGGTGATTAAGCTCCGGGGACATTGCCCCAGACCCTTCACCCTGGGCCCCAGGGGGGAGGGGCTCATCCAAGGGCTATCTACGAACCCCCTCATTCCCACCACCCAGACCTCCATTCAAGGCCCAGCCGTGCCAGTCTCAGGGGTCTGTGTGAACCACCACTGTCAGAAGTCCCACTCCAATCTCAGCATCCTGTCCCCCAGGTGACTCCACCTGGGCAGGACCCAGTCCTGGCAGTGCCCTTCTCGGGAGGAGGAGGGGGAGCAGGGAGGTAAGGGTACTCCAGGTGAGGGGCAGAGGCACAGGCACCACTTCGCAAAGGTGGGGGGGGGCGGTGTCTGAGAGCCGGACCACTTCTGGTCCAGGGCCAAATCGGGAGGACCCCCAGTCTGCTCCCCCTCTGCTCTGAGGACCAGCCCCCTAGTGTCCCCTGGAGCTTGGCTGTCCCAGCCCTGCCCAGCGACGCCCGTATCTCAGAGCCCCAGTGTGGAGGAGAGGCTTTGGGGGTGGAATGGGTGCTGGCTGAGCAAGCTGGCCGTCCCTTGCCGCTTGCTCCTTTGGGGCGCAGGGGCAGCGCACAGTCTCCGAGGCAGGCTGAAAGCGGGGGTCAGGGGACGGGTGGGGTGGAGGGGGGCGCGTGGGCACCTGGACCAAAGGGGAGGGATGCCGGCGACAGGAGGTGCACTCCTGGGCGCCGCTGGGGCGCACAGGAGACCCCCCCCCCCGCCCCAGCCCCGAAGAAAAGGCGCTGGAACTCGGTGATGGCTGGGGAGGAGGATGCAGGGAGCAGAGGGGGAGGGGTCTCACCTGACTGCAGCGCCCTGTCCCCTGTCCAGTGTCCCGGGGCTAGTGCGTGTCGGTGCGCGGTGCGCGCTGGAGCTGGAGCTCCCAGGCGCTGGAGCAGCTGGGCGGCTGCGGGGCGGGGCGGGGCGAGTGGGCGGGGCGGGAGCCCAGGGGGCGGGAACCGAGGGGGCTTCCCGTGGACCCTGAGCGCCCCCTTCTCAGTAAGCCTGCCCTCAGTTGTGCCCCCCACCTAGACCTTGGGGCCCCTGGGTAAAGCTTGGCCCCAGGACCTCGGACTCGCTCGCTCAGCGCCCCCACAGCTCCCGCCCTGCCCTGGAGGGGGGGGGTCCCCCGCACACTGGGGGATCAAGGAAGAAGCAAGTTTTCCCCCCATTGTCTCTCTCAGGAGCCTGGGACTGCTGTAGCGATCAGGCCTCTGACTCTGGGACTTAGGGGTGACCCCCAACGGGACTGAAGTGGAGGGGGGCAGTTGGAAAAGGGCAGCCACCCATGGGACCCTGTTTATGAGAAGTGACTGCTATAGTTAGGGGCGGTCAAGCGGACCCCGTGAACACCAGAACAAACACCCTCAGCCCTCGGACACCCCACAGCATGGGCAGTGCATTGAGGGTCCCCCTGGACACGGGTCTGCTCTTCCTGCCTGACCTGGAACCTCTCTTTCCTGAGGCTGCAGGTGATGAAGCCCAGACCCTCCCATGTCGGTGCCCGCCCTCTCTTCCCCACCCCACCCCCCCACCCCCGCCCTGCACGGAACAGGCCTGGTCATCATGATTATTCAAAGTTGGAGACCAGCTCACCTGGGGAGACCCAGGACCTCCTGTCTGTGTTCCCAGGAAGGTCCCAGCGGGGGTGAGAGGACAGCATGTGCCCAGCTGTGTCCCCACCTCCTCTCCCTCCACTCAGATGCCCCCTCCTCCTCGAGTCATGCCCGTACCAGTCCACGGTCTGTCCTGGTCTGGGGCCTGGGGCCTCCTGTGAACCCAAAGGCAGACTGGACTATCTTCTTTGTCCCCCAGGCTGGTAGGCTAGGGACGAGTGAGCAGGGAAGGAGGCCGCTGGCTGGTAAGATGCAGAGGGCTACCGCCGCCTGGCCACACGAGCTCAGCCCTCAGGCAGGAGAGGTGAGACCACCCTCATCTGGTGGTCCCAGCAGTGTCCTGAGAGAGGTCTGGGTCAAGACAGAGAGAGGGAGCCCAGAGAAAGGGACTGAGGACAGGGCCCTGAACCCGCGGGGGCTGGCAGTAGCCCCTCTTGGTCATCGGAGTCCCCTGTGGTGGGAGATGTTAAAACTTGATTTCATAGATCCCTCTGTCCTGCCCAGCCGTGTCTTGGGCTCCGCTCAGCCAAGTCTCTGCTCCCCAGGGCCCTCCTTGCCATTGCAGGCCTAGACCGAACATCCTGGCCCTCAGTCACCCGGTACTGGCTGTGGCCCAGCCAGAGAGGAGAGGTACCAAGTCTATACCCAGGCCTGGCCCCTGCCTACGTGCAGAATCCCTCCAGCCTGCCTCTGCCAGGCCAGCGTGCCCCAAACCCCCAAGGAACCCATGTGACTTGAGGAACAGGTGCAGGAGACTCTAGAAAGAATGAAGATATGGGGGGTAGGGGGCACTTGTGGCACGAGGCCTAGTCAGGGGCTTGGGGGTGGCCTGGTCAGGAAGACCCCTCACTCCCCTCCTCCAGAGTGGACGGGCCTCACTGGAGTGCTGGGTGAAAGCTGTGTCCTCCACACGCGAGCACCCAGGTTTGGGGCTCGCTGCCCGCCAGCCACAGCGCCGGCCACAAGGCATCGATCAGCTCCACGCTCAGGAAATGGCTCAGACCGGTCCACCCGCCATCTGTCAAGCTCAGAGTCCAAGACAAGCCAGAGTGGCATCATTCCATGAAAGGCCCCGGGGGGGGGGGGGTGGGGAGGTGAGGGCTGCCCTCTGCCCCTCCCAGCACCATCGTCCTCTCAAGAAGGCCTGGCCTCCCCCTCCATATCCCCACAAGGTAACCTCTCCTGGCCTTGCAGAAGCTGGGGTTGCAGGACCCCACTCTCTCAGGCCACACTTACCACTCAGCACCCACCACTGCCCAGAGGGAGACAGGTCAGTGCCCGGGGCCTGGGGGATTAGAGGCAGCTTCTCTGTAGCAGATCCCAGCTCACAGGGGGAGTCAAGCCCTCCTGGATCAGAGCTCCTCATTCTGGGAGGGTCTCTGCAAACCTTCCCCCTTGCCCCTCTGCAGTCTCACCCCCAAACGGGACTTGTGGCTGTGGTCACGCCCCCCACAGGCTGCCTCCCTTCCCATTCTCTCCCTGACCACTAGGGTCTGGGGCCCTGGACATAGGCACGCTCAGCTTAGCTCAACCCCCCACCCCCACCACGTGTCCCCAGTCCTGCCCCACTGGGGAGTCAGCTCTTCAGTACGTGTGTGACCATGCAGGTGGCTGGCTGGTATCCCCAGCAAAGACCAGCTGCCCTTCCATCAAGGACCCGCACTAAGTTCCCCTGGCCTCCACCCAGACCCCCTCGGGAGACACTGGAGTCTGTGCCCCTCCCTCATCCCAGGGGGCCATCCCTCCCCCTTGCCCCCTTGGCAAAATATCCTGGGTTAAGTGGCTACAGCAAGTCTGATGACCCACCCTGATGTCATTGATTGTGCAGACTGCCAGGGAGACGCTGTGGGCTCAGCAGGGCAAGAGCCAGATGGAGCCCTCTGGACAGAGAGGCAAGACTGGGAGCTTACAGGGACCCGAGACGGGGTGCCGGAACAGAGTCCTCAGAGCAAGAGCCCCCTACCCATCCACAGCACAGCCCCAGGGGCCAGCCAGGACCATCATCGTTATTGTTCCTGATAGTGAAGGGACTTGACTTTGAGAGCAGTTTCCATCTGGTGAGAATCTGAGCAGAAGCAGCAGAGGTCTGGCCTGCCTCGGCCCTGTCCCTGGCCTCCCTCCTCCCCTCCGGGCCGCATCTCTCACTCCCTTGCCCCCGTTTGTCACCCCTGATGGCTCCCGCCGGCAGAGTCCAGAGTTCACTCCGGCTCCTTCTCCGGGCGGTGGCAGGGGTGAATCAGTAACGGACGCTGTGTCCACATGGGCCCGTCTTGGTGTGACTGCAGCTGGTAAGGCAGGGTGGATGGAGCCAGCGTCTCTGCGTGTCTCGGAGCTGGCCGTGTACACAGTCCTGAGAGCCCCCGGATCTGTTCATGATCCCTCTAGTTTAAGCTGTTCTAGAACACCCTCTCATTGACATCCCCTCCCAACAAAAACAAAGAAACTCACGGTCATCGACTCCATCCCAATTGGAAGTGACCCTGCAGGACAGGGCAGAACTGTCCGTGTGGGTCTGCTAGACTCTCACTCTTAGCCGGAGCGGACAGCCTTGTCTTTCTCCCATGGACCACCTGGAGGTGTCAAACCCCGGGCCCTGAGGATGGCAGCCCGCGTGTCACCAGCATGCTACCAGGGCTCATTGGCACCGCTTTCCGTCCCCCGCCGTGGTTTCGCTCACGTCGCAACCTGCGCGCGCACTTCTTTGTCTTCTCGAGACACAGCAGTCCCTTCCCTTCCTTTTGCGGGAGTTACATCATCTGTTGTCAGCTCGGGACTATTAAGAGTACTGAGCGTGGCGATCCCGGGAGGGCGGAGGGGAGATGGGGTAGAAAAGGGGAAAGGATGACAAGGATCTACTTGTCCTCTCTGGGGGACGGACAACAGGCAAGTGTCCGATATGACAAAATAATGATCATTTATAAATTATCACGGGTTCGTGAGGGAGGGGGCAGCAGGGAGGGAGGGAAATATGAGGAGCTGATACCAAGGGCTGAAGCAGAGAGAAGAGATTTTGAGAACGAGGATGGCAACAAGGTGTGCAGATGTGGCTGGCATACAAGGGAGGGATGGACGGACGGTGTAAGAGTTGTGTGAGCCCCCAATACAATAATTTTTTTTTTTGTTCTTGGTTCATCACTGCCCTCTGGTGGTGGGAGTAGGAGGCCCATCCTTTGCTCCTGTGGAGCTGGAATTGAACCGCCATCCCAGTGGGCCGCAGTCCCACGCACAACCACTACGCCACCGGGGCTCAGCCCTAAGATAATTTTTTTAAAAAGCGTGTGAAGGGCTGGAGTGCAGCCAGTCCCTCAAGTTGCAGCTTGATGACCTCATTTGGAGATGCTGAGGAGAGAAAGAGCTCGCTGAAGGCCGCGCACACACGCACTCCCCGCGAGATGTCCCTGCTGACAAGACACAGGGGGCTACGCTGATGGCAGCCAGAGCCCTGGACCTGGAGGAAACGTGTGGAGACCCCCACCAGCACGGAGAGACCTCCACCCACTGGGTCCACAAGACTTCCCACCCTCTGGCCTGTGAGCTTCCTGCATTCGGCTTCATGGCATGGCTGTGTGAGTCTAAAGAGGAATTTGTGGACTAATATGGACTTAAGGACTAATATCAGACTTATGGACTTGATCTGGACTGGGTTGGGGTGTTTTCTTCACATACAATTGCTCTTTATATAAAGAGTAATTTCTGATATGCATATGTGTCCCTGGATTTCTTTCTCTAGTCTACCTGGACTCACACACCTTTTTTTTGCCAAATCATGCTCCAGGGTATGCCCCCCCCCCACCGCCACACACACACACACACACACACACACACACACACACACACACACCACGGGCTCTCCAGGCCTGTCCTCATTGGAGCTGCTGCAGGCTGGGTTCAAGCAGCCTGCTCTTAGGTTGGCAGCTGATCCCAAACTGCCGTGCCGCCTGGAGGCCCCTGGCCACACTTGCCTGCCTGCCGCGTCATCTATTGGGGGACAGCTTAAGGATGCGCCCTAGAACCCACCGCCCCTCCCCCAGCTCCTATAAGGGGCCAATTTAGGGCTGAAGCATGTCTGGAGTTGCTGCCGGCATCTTGCACCTGTGCCTGGCACCGGGCCTGGGGCTGGCAGGTCCTGGAGTCTCAGGTAGAAGGGGCTTGCTAAGGGCCCCGGGCGTGAGAGAGCGCAAAATACCCCATGGGTCCATCCCCTGGGAGCTCGAGTGCAATCCAGATCCAGGGTCCAGAGACTCTTCCCCAGGGGACCCTCGCTGGCTTCCCCAGGGCACCCGGGTGAGGCTGACTCTGGAGCCAATGGCCCAGGCATCCGGGCCCACTGTGGCCACCGCATCCTCCACAGCGCAGGTCCCTCCTGGCCCCTCGGCCCCCACCCTACCCCCTGGTTAGCGGCTGCGCCCCCACTTGTGGGCGTGCTTGTGGTTGACTCGCTGGGAGCTCACGTGGGTGTCCAAGCCCTCCCGGGAGGTGAATCAGAGGGTGACTCAGGCCTTGGGCCACTGTCCTGCCCCAGGTCAGCCCTGGCCACTTTGCTGCCCCTGAACCACTGTCTCCTCGGTGACCTTTGTTGCACCCCCTCTGCCCCAAGGGATTCTGGAGTCACGTCTCCTTAGGCACAAAGTGGTTTATGAGTGGGCAGGGAGCCAGCCTCACAGGGACCCTGCAGGACAGAGGGGAGCTGTCCCCTCGAGTTTTCCAGTCTGTCCATCTTTGTGCAGCAGACAGCCTCAGCTTTCTCCTGCAGAGCGGCTGGGGGATTCGAACCACTGACCATGTGATTAGCAGTCCAGATCATGATCCCCTGGTCCCCCAGGGCTGCTTAAGGACGAACTCAAATGAAGGTTGGTTCTTAGGACCCAGAAATGGCTCATCCGACCACCAGGCAGGTGTGAGCTCACAGAGGCCCCCAGCCCACCACTGCCCCACCCCCTTGCTGCTCCTGCAGCCTCTCCCGCTGCTGGCCACTTCCCCTACAACCTCCCTCTTCACAGCCCTTCCTGCCCGCTGCACCTCCTGCCCCTGGCCAAGAGACATCCAGCTCCCAGCCTGCAGAGCATGGCGTCTGCCAGGTGCAGAGCCGGTGGGGCCAGCTTCATGGTGACAGGGACATTAGCCATGTGTCTGGCCCGCCTGAGTCACCATCCCCTGCCCCCGCCCTCCCCCTCCACCTCCACCTCCCCCCCTCACTGGCTGCAGCCTCTGAAAGGGTGACTAATGTTGACCTAATTCAATCAGAGCTGAGCAGTGACATGGGATCCAGTGGTATATGTCCAGCAACGTGGCCAGTGCCTCAGTCCTTGAAGGAGCTGGGCCTGGAGGGACCAGGGGAGGTGGGGGAAGGCCCAGGCTTGCAGCTTTAGACATAGACTCTCTGGAGGTAGCTGTGAGGCTCTGGGACCCTGGACTTCACTCAATCCACAGCTCTGGGGCAAAGGGGCTACAGGGAAAATGGAGACTCCAGGGGCCAAGTGGAAGGCTCATCCCAGCAGGGTCTGTGCACCAGATTCAAATCCAGTCCCAGGATGTCCCTCGGGGCTGGGACACGTCCCACCAAGATCTCCAGGAAATGTCCCTGGGGAGAGAGGATGGGGGAAGGGCCCAGCTGATGCCCCGAGACTCCCTCCCTCTCTCTCTCTCTCTCTCTCTCTCTCTCTCTCTCTCACACACACACACACACACACACACACACACACACACACACACGAGACAGAGCCCCTGGGGAACAGACTGTGCTCCACCTCCAACCTAGGTTGCTGGGGTCTTTGGGGAAGTGTCCCCTGGGGCCAGACTGGATGGGAGTTGGCCACATTCCACCGGAAGAAAGGCTGATGGACTCTGTGTGTGCCCAGCGTCCAGGCCCCGCGGGCAGCAGTGAAGGCTCCCTCTGGGCAGCACCCAGGAGGCCGATAAGCAATTCATTTGCACATTAACAGCACGTGGCTCTTGGTAGTTTCCTGGAGCCTGTAAGCACTGCCACTCCTGCTGTCTGAGGTCAGGGAGCAGCTGGACACAGAGGTGCTGAGGCCTGGCCACCGGCCGCCCCCCTGCAGTGGACCCCGCTGTCCGTCCCACCCTGCATCTCTCACAGCTTCAGACCCCGAGGAGCCACTCCCAACGGCAGAGAGCTCCAGACGCAGGCGAGTCATGCCCCTGCCTCTCCCAGGACAGTCCCTCCTCTCACTGGGGTGAAGTGGGGTGTGTGAGTCTGGGGAGACTACAGAAACAAATTGATAGACACGCATATGGATATAAGGGAATGGTTTATATACAAGAGGAATGGGACATTGAGAAAGCATCCCAGCCCAGTCCAGTTCAAAGTCATAAGTCCAATATTAGCACATATGCCTGATACCAGTCTATAAAGTCTCCTTCCGACTCACAAAGTCACAAGTCAGTGGGTGCAGAATCCCAGCGCTGGCAGGGGTCTCCCCATGACTCCTCGCTTCCAGGGCTCAGGGTCCATCAGCAGCATCCAGTGGTGGTAGAAGCAACTCAGCGCTGGCAGGGGTCTCCACGTGGCTTCTCCAGCTTCAGAGGTCTGGTTCCATCAGGGTAAGGCCATGTGGCTTCTCCTCCAGCTCGTCCAGCTCCTCGGACGCTGCCATCTTGTCCTGTCTGTGATTCATCATCTCTGAGACTAACTCCCAACAATTGGGGAGATGACTTCTCATCTCCATGAGAGAAATATTGCGAGATTTCCCAGAAGTCTCAGGAGAAAGCCATGCCCCCACGGAGGCCTCAATGGCTATCTCCAGATTAATCGGCCCACCCCAACATCTCAACCATCGTCTCTGAGACTAACTCCCAACACCTGGGGAGATGGCTTCTCATCTCCATGAGGGAAATATCACGAGATTTCCCAGATGTCTCAGGAGAAAGCCACGCCCACACGGAGGCTCAAGTCAGGCATCCCTCAGTCCTCAAAGTAGCATCTCTGCTTTGCAGCACTTTTTTAAAGTTTTTTTTTCCCCCTTTTTGGTGGTGCTTGGTGCTGCAGAGTTGGCTGGTTCAGTCCGTCTGATTTCCCAGCTGCGATTTCCACGGGCTCTGGTGGCTTCGAGATCCTCCCTACCAGTTGGGCAGTCACTGCCTCGGGCCGGCTGTCGGTGGGAGGAGGACGGAGCCGTCTGTATCCACCAGCCTCGGAAGCTCCACAGGGGTCGCTACGAATCGGGATGGGCGCGCTGGCCGCGAGTGTGGGTGTGGGGGGCAGGGGGTGGGTTCTCGTCGGCTTTGATTGTGGAGCCACGGAAAAGGGAACCCTTGGCAGTCTCACTCTCTTCTCCGCGGATCAAGATGTCGCTGACCGGTTGGTCCGCCAGTGAGAGCGTCTGTGTCCTCCCGTTGAGGCGTCATCCCTGCTGCATGTCGTAGTCTGGTCTTCGTGAGCGAGAGCCTGCGGTCTTTGTCGCTCCCCGCCAGCCAGGCTGTGCCGTCTGCAGTGCACGGCGACTGTGGATCTTTATGGGGCCTGGTCCTTGGCTTCTGTGCTCGGCATGCAGGTGGGACAGGTATGGTCAGAGGAGACAGCCGGACGCTCACCTTTACTGGTCACTGCACGCCGGGCACTGTCTCCTTGTTCTGTTCCCACAACTGCCTCGTGGTCCGTGGTTCCACGGAAGCACAGCCACGTATCCTGTGCTCCCCATTCTTTCGGGGGCCGAGCTCACAGTGTGTCACGAGGCACACAGCCTCAAGCCTTCACACCACCAACAACGCAGAAAGAAGCATCCTCCTGTCGGCCTGGAGCCTTCGGACATCACTGACACGCCTTGTCCCACATCCTCTTCTGAATCAATGGATCCTGGCTGGGTCTCCCTCACGGCCATCAAGTCCAGGCTGGTCTCTAGGGACCCTCTAGGACAAGGCAGACCTGCCCCTGGGAGCTCCTGGACAGAAACAGTTCATCTTTTGGGGGGGGGCATCAGTGCCCTCAGGTGGTGGGAGTAGGAGGCCCAGCCTTTGCTCCATGGAGCTGGAATTGAACCTCCATCCCAGTGGGCCGCAGTCCCGTGCACAACCACTACGCCACCGGGGCTCAGCCCCGACAGTTCATCTTGATGGGAGTCGTAAGCCTCCTCTCTCTCCCTCCGAGCGACTAGTGAGTTTGAACTGCTGGCCTTGGGGGTTGCAGCCCAGCATAACGAAGGGCTACTCCATTACTAGGGGTCCCCCTAGGTATGGCCAGAGCAGGTGAGCGGGAGGAGGGGACCCAGGCCCAAGGAGAACCCAGGCCCCGCAGCTGGAAGCAGATAGAGATGGGGAGAGGGGCAGGAGGGGGGAGTGTGCTCCAGAAAAGACCCGCACCAGAGGACAGTGACTGTGAGTTCAGACCCAAACATGAAGGGCCAGAGAGGCCACAGGTGGGCAAACTGCCCTCGTGACACATGTTCAAGGGCCTTGGGGGCCGTGCCGGGTGGTTTAGCCACAGCTAACCCACCCGGTGAAAAGCTAGGACCCCTGGTAGACTGAGGTCTGCCGCGTCACTGTGGCGGGAGCTATTCCTAGTTGGGGGGGTGGGGGAAGCACCCTTTGGCCTCAACTCATTCAAGGGTATGCTGGCACTAGACAAGGCCCCAGGGCGTGCAGCCTGGACCCTGCCCAGGCTACCCTGTGCCAGCTGGGGGGGGCGGGTAGGGGCACAGGGACAAGATGTGAGGCCAAGAGTGTTTTCCTGGCTGGGACCCATCAGCGAGTCTTTATCCCCTGAGCCTCGAGCTGGGTGTGAACTCCCTGACCTTGCTTTCCAGGGACCTCTGCACAAGTCAGGGCCTCCCCACCCCCACCAGAGGGGCTGATGGACGTGGGTGGGGTGAGAAGCAAGTAGAAGAGGACCCAGGCCCCTCCAGGCTCCCCCTCCAGGGTCTCCACCCCCACACCAGGCTCCACTACATGGGTCTGAGGGCAGGGGGTGGCCAGTTCCTTCCTTCAGGGTCTCTGCCTCATTCCCCACCTAACACAGGGACCTGGTGGTGGGAGTCCAAAGGCTGGAGCCGATGGAGGGGGGCATAGGGGGCTTCAGAAAGATACCGCCACGGTCACCCAGGTCCATGGTCACCCAGCCCCCACAGGAAGCATTGCAGCCACACAGCGATAATTGGCTAACAAGACAAATTAAGGCATCAGTGAAGGGCAGACAGGCTTTCCGTGTGGGGTGGGAGAGGGGTCAGGCCAGAGTCTCGAGGGGGGAGGGAGCTTGGAGGGGGCCCCAGACCCTTAGAAGTCATCTCCTGATCCACCCCATCTCCCCAAACACACAGCCCCATTGCCTCTGACCCTCCCTCAGGCCCAGGTCCCCAGGCCCCTCCCTTCCCCCTGCCGGCCCATCCACCTGACAGTGAGGGCCACAGATGTGGGGAACAGGGCAGAGCCTTCCAGGGTTTGGGGGTGAGGGTACAGGACCCCCACCCCAGGAGACTGGGGTGTCAGAGAAACGGATCCGACTCACAAGGCTGGGATGCCAGAGCTTAGACCTCAACCCTGGCACCCAGGCCTGGAGCTGCCTGCCACCCATCCCCCCTCCCTGCCACCCCCTCTCCACCCCCCCACCCCCAACTCCCTGCTAACAAGTCTGATCGGACTCATAGCCATCTCATACAGCACCTAGCACCTCCCGTGTGCTGCCCTCCCTCCCTGCCAGACAGGACACTGGGCACTCAAGGGAGGCCCCTGTGTTGGATACAGGGGTGGGGGTGGGGGGTGCTGGAGGCTCAGGCCCGCTAGGCCTGTCTCTCTGCAGGCTGGGGACTGGGAGGGGGTAGGGGTGGGCGGAGGGTTCCTCACGGTCTCTGGCACCACCTGGTGGCTCTGATGAGGTCAAGCAGAGGGCCTGAGGAGGAGAAAGGGCCAGCGAACCCTCACCAGTTGGGTCAAAAAGACCACCGTCCACTCCATCACAGCTCTTCCGGGACCAGCAAGAGGACAGCAGAGCCCAGGCAAGCGGGGAACTTGGGCCCTAATCAGCGACCCTCCAGGGCAGCAGTTCCAGCCCACCAGCCGCTCCGGGGGCAAAAGGAGGCTGCTACTCGGGTCAGGATTTACAGCCTCAGAATCCCAGGGGCAGCGCCACTCCGCACCCACTCCAGGCTTGGTCTGGACCCTCTTCCTCCTCCCACAGCTCGGGGAACCCTGGACTGAGGACCCTTCCCCTGGTGGCTGCCCACTGCCTCCCCCTTCTTTGCGGCAGGCCTTCCTGAGGACCTCCAGTACAAGAACCTCTCCGAGTTGGGGTCGGGGAACAGAGCCAGGGAGTGCTGGGTGAGGGGGTCACTGTGCCTGGAGCACCCCCTCCTGCTGTCCTGGATGGGGAAGGCAGCGTGGTCAGTTTGGGGTGCTCTGGGGGCGGAGTGGGGGAGCTTCGTGAGCATGGTTAATATGGGGGTGGGGGGTAGTGTCTCAGTTCCCAGTTACTGCAAAGCGCCTCTCATCCTGTCTCCCAGCCACTCCTGGGATCTGAGCTTCTGCAGTCCCCCCCCCCTCTTCCTGGTCCTCTCGCTCCGTTAGCTCCTCAAAGACCCCTCCTCACTCGGACTCAGGGTTCTGATCAGAATCGGTCCTCGCTGCCCGCGGCCAGCCTCCCTGGACTTCTCCTTGGCCCGGCGCGACACGGCGCAATGCCGGTGCTGGGCGCTGGGGGGCGCGCGCGCAACGCGCAAACGGTCAGGTGTCCCAGGCCGGCCGGGCTCTGCGCGCCCACGCGGTCCTTCCGGCCTTTGGATAGCGTCTCTGCTGATTGGAATCTCACGTTTCTCTCATTCAGGCGTCAAGTTTCCCTTGTGGGGACTCCGATCCGGACGTGGGTGCAGCATCACCTGGTGCAAGATGAACCCCAGGCCCCGTGCGGATGGGGAAAGAGGGCTGGGAGGGGGGCCGGACAGGGCGTGGGAGGGTCCGGGAGAGCAGTCCTGGGCCAGGCTCTCTCAGACCACTGCCTCCTGCCGAGGAGGGCCGGAACAGGACAGTCCTGGGGCCCAGAGGAGGTTCGCACACTGGCCGCGCTGCCCAGATGCTGTCCACTTCAGAGCTGCTGCAGCAGCTAGCTGGCCCCTTCAGGGTGCCATGGACACCTCCGCCCTTGGGCACACACTTGCTGGGCGGGTGAGCTGCCTGGCACTGTCCTGGGAAAGTTTGTCCCCATGGGGAGCCAAGGCGGATCTAGGAGACAGGTTAGGGGACACTTGACCTGGCAGGCAGAGGACAAAGCATAGCTTGTTTGAGCTGGGCCGTGACAGGGACCTCCACCCCTACCCCCAGGGCTGCGTGGCCATGGCTGGGTGGGGTGGGGCCCATGCCTATGCAAGGGGGCCCCTTGCTGGGGCCGTGTGCCTGGAAGACCCCTGTCCCAGGGTCCCCCACAGTCACCAGGCCTGGGCTTCCTTGGGGCCCATATGAGGGACCTTGAGATCCCGCTCACTGCTCCTGAGATGGGAGAGGCCCCAGGAACCCATGCGGGCCCCTAGTCTGCCCTGGAGGCACCTGGCCTATGGGCATCTCTGTTTGCATTTGCAAAGGCGAGGGCACCAGTGAGAGCGGTGGGGGGGCTGTCGTCACCCCTACCCTGCATGGCAGCATCTGTGGTGGCTGTAACTGATCCCCGGGCCCCCAAGCTCCAGGCCAGCTGTCCTCTCAGCCAACAGCTGCAGGCCCGGAAGTTCCTCCCCCCCAGCAGGTGTGACCCCAGGGCCCAGTTCAGTCGCCAGGGTCCAGTCCAGGGGTGTAGGCCTCCACCTTCCCTTGGGGGTCTCCTCAGTCTGCTGGTGGCAGGGTCCCCTCCTCGGTGCCTCTCCCTTTTCGGGGAGAGCTCTGGAGGAGAGAGACTGGTGTAATGCAGGGGCCATGACTCTCCCTTGCAGGGCTCTCGCTGAACAGAGTGGGGGATGATCCTTCTGAGGCTCACGCTGCCCCTCAAAACCTGGGACAGGAGCAGAGCACCATTAGTGGTGGGGGAGCTCTGGAAAGTGGGGATACTCCTGTCACCTCCCCCAGGGGGGGCCACAGCAGAAGACAGGCACAGGCTTCCCATCCAGCACAGGTGGCCTGGCTCAGAAAGATCACCTGAAGCCGCCCAAAAAAGATGGGGGAGGGAGGGCGGTGCTCAGGGCCGCGAAACAAAATGTCTAAGCGTGCAGGGCTTGATCGGTGATGCCTGCCGTGGATGCCCGTGTGTGGAGTGTGATTGACTGAAGATGCCTGCGTGGGAGCCCCCAGGAGCAGCGGCATCATCGCGTGTCTACGTGATGCCCTGCCTGGGTGCCACCTCGGGTCCTGGCGCAGTGGTGTCAGGGGTGATTAGTGATGTCTGGGTGGAAGAATGTGGTATCATGTTTATCTGCTGTGATGACGGAAGTCTGTCACAGGGGCACTGTGATATCTTGTGTGCCCAGTGTCTGCTATGGGCACCGCTTTGCGCCCTGAGGCAACAGTGTCAAGTGTGATTGGTGATGTTTCGAGGCAGACAGGTGAGCCAGGCCACCCCTAGAGACCCCTGGCCAGCCCTGGCTCAGATGGCTCAGATGCAGAGCAGGGCTCCAGGCCACTCCAGGAAGCGATTCCTTTGAACCCACCTGCAGATGCCCACCCCAAGTCTCCACTGTGCTGGGGGCTGGGACCACCTCTTGTTCCTGGACGGCCCACGGGACTGTCTGAGTAGCTGGGTGAGAAGAGGAAACACACACACACACACACACACACACACACACACACACACACACCGCCAGTTTCCATGGCTCAGTGGCCTCCCACATCCACTCTCTGCAGGAGGCCTGGACCAGACACTAATTCACACACACACACACACACACACACACACACACACACACACTCTCACCTCACTCACCTCACTCACCAGCACAGTCCAGGATCAGTTACTGCCTGTCCACTGGAACTCCGTGACCACAACCCTTCCTCCGTCCTCAACACATCCTTCAGCCGGGCTCCCAGCGCCAGGCCCCCCACCTGCAGGGCCGGCTCTGAGCAGGTGGCCCCCGGCCCCCACCGGAGATTCATCCTTCTCTCTTTTCTTCAAGCCTTCCAACGCCTGATGATTTTATGGCACCGGGGGTGGAGAGGGGTGTCCCCCAGACCCGTCTGGCTTCCCCAGCCCGAGGAGGGGGCGTCGTTTTCATCACGTCTCCGCAGGAGTTTAATAATCCTGAGACAGGTCCCAGCGGCTGAAGGCCTCTTCTGGGCTGCGTGTCCCCACCGCCCGCCTGGCCCAGTATCGGTTTCCCTCGGAAGAAGTGGTTTTGCTATTATGATCGGTGTGTCGCCTGATTGTTCTACCATCTCTGTCACTGGCGGGGTCCAGCTGCCCAGGGCCCCTGCCTGCTGTGGCTGGGCCAGCCTGCAAGGAGTAAGCCTGGACCTTCCCAGGAACCCCAGGGCAGCAGTCACCTCCAGAATCAGCTGGGCCCAAGCCATCACCCCAGGAACTGCCACTCAGACAACCATGGGAAGGAGACATGCCAGTGCCTGCCGTATGCCACGCAGCTTTCTGCCCCCGTCAAGAGCGGGCCTCAGAAGCCTGCAGGGCCAGTTCCGTGCTGCCCTATAAGCTGGCTGTCAGTCAGACATGAACTCAATGACCGTGAGCTTGGGGGGCCACCTTGGCCTCGGGCTGGACACTCGTGGCCACTCCCTTTGAGTGAGAGTCCTCTGAGAAGGGATGCCCATGCCCCACTGCCCAGGGGGTGGCCAGAGCCATGCTGACTTGTGCTCACTGAGCCGTGGCCACTGAGTTGTGAGTCTCACCCGCCCTGCTCAGATGAGGACTCACTTCCCGGCACCCTCCCCTGCTCCTGCCCCTGCCTTTAGCCCCCCAACTCCTAGCAAGTAGCCAGGAGGACAGTGCTGCTGCTGCCCATGCACCCACTCAGAGCTGGCCATTCAGGGGGGGCCTGAGGGGCCGGGACAATGCTCAGTCAGATTCGGGGGGAAGGGGAGGCAAACTATTCCTGATCTTGATACACACACACACACACACACACACACTTCACAGGAAGTGTGAACTTCCTGCCGTGGGATGGTCCTTTCCAACAAGGTCAGCTCTCTCGGGCAGGGTCTCCCCCCGACCCCCACCCCAGACCAGCTCTGGACCTGCAGCCCCAGGCCCTCTATACTCGTGGGCTGCCTCGGCTAGTGCTGCCGGCACCAGGTGGCAGGTGTGAGGACACTCCCACATCACAGGCAGGGACAGTGGCCATGGGGGGGGGGGGCAATCTCACCACTTGCTCCTCTGAGAGAGTCTCTCCTCCCTCCTGGGTCCCAGCCCTGCAGGTGGACAGGCCAGAGGCCAGGAGGGCTGGGGACTTAGGGGCTGACCCACTGCTTCCCGCACATACCGGTTGAGGCCGCCTGCCCCCCAGCACCACGGTGGGGATGGCAGAGATGGGGGGCCAGGTAGGAGCCAGGGAGGGGGGATGGGTACTGCAGAGTCACTGCCCGTGTCAGACCCCGCCCAGGCCCCTGCTTGCTGGGGCTCAGCTTGCTGGCTCCTTCAGACCTGAGTTCTCCGTGCAAGAGGAGAGCCTGGTGCAGACGGCTAGATGGATTTACGAGAAATGGGACGATACAGTTAAG
>PVJH01016870.1:29925-49420 GCA_004026705.1 Nesogale talazaci | reverse complement strand
TAGGGACTGGGCAGTATTTCTCACTGTTATCCATAGGGACTGGACAGTATTTCATCCTGTTATCCATAGGGACTGGGCAGTATTTCATCCTGTTATCCATAGGGACTGGGCAGTATTTCATTCTGTTATCCATAGGGACTGGACAGTGTTTCATTCTGTTATCCATATGGACTGGACAATATTTCATCCTGTTATCCATGGGGACTGGGCAGTATTTCTCCCTGTTACCCATAGGGACTAGGCAGTATTTTTCAATTATTCATAGGGACTGGGCAGTATTTCATTCTGTTATCCATAGGGACTGGACAGTATTTCATTCTGTTATCCACATGGACTGGACAATATTTCATCCTGTTATCCATGGGGACTGGGCAATATTTCTCCCTGTTACCCATAGGGACTGGGCAGTCTTTAACTCCGCTATACCCAGGGTTCCTATGAGTGCTGTCAGACAGGGTAGCACTACCATACAAGACCAACAAGACCAGGGCTGCTTAAACTTTCCCCACTCCTGACCCTTTGTCACCAAGAAATGTACAAGATGGGCAAGCGCTGCCAGAGATTCATTGTGTTTTTGATTTTGAATGAATTTTTGGTCCTTGCATGTTCAGAAAACCGTTCCTGTTGTCAATTTTTTATGCCCCCCTCATTCAAGTTTTTATGCCCCCCTCATTCAGACTCACAGCTTACGAAGTTTGAAATTTACAATACCAAAGAAACCTACATAGCGACCCAATAGGAGAGAGTAGAACTGCCCCTGTGGGTTTCTGAGACCTTGGATCTTTGCAGGAATTGAGTGCTCTTCTCCTGGGGAGCAGCTGATGAATTCAAACTTCTCACCTGCCTACCTTGTGGTTAGCAGCCCAACCAGAAGCCCCATTACCCCACCAGACTCCTTCAAATACACAATAAAGTGTAAAAACCAAACTCTGCCATTGAGGTGATACCAACTCTGAGCAGCCCAATGAGTTGCTGTTGGTTTCCAAGATTAACTTTTTTTAAATTAAACTTTATTTATTTAAAACTACTTTATTGAAATGCAGCCCATCTATCATGCAATTCAATATTGAATTATGGGGTCAGTGAAGAATATGGACTGTACCACAGACAGCCAGAAGAACAAACAAATCTATCTTGAAAGAAGTGCAGCTAGAGCCCCCCAAAAAATTATTTTGAAGTAGAAAATGAGGGGGAAAGAGGAGCTTATACCGAGGGCTCAAGTAGAAAATATTTGGAAATGAGGATGGCAACAGATGTATAAGTGTGCTTGATACAAATGATGTATGGAATGTTATAAGAGCTGTAAGAGCCCCCAATAAAATCATTTTTTTAAAAAGTGCAGCGAGAATGCTCCCTAGAAGCAACGCTATGAGTTGCTGTTGGTTTCCAAGATTAATTTTTAAAAAATATAGATTTTATTCATTTTATAACATTCAATACATCGTTCGTATTAAGCATATTTGTTCACAGACTTGTAATATCGCTTTATTGGAATGCAACCCATATATCATACAACCCATATACCAATAGTTCACCACAATCATATCAAGAAGAGTTGAACAATCATTACCACAGTGGGGTTTGTACCACAGTGGGGTTTGTAACCATTTTGGTGACAAATTCACCTTTTAGCTGAATAGAGAATAAGAAACCAGCAGACTTTTTAAGTAGCTACATAAATAAATATTCATTCAGCATATTAATAGTCATTTGCGGGGCTGAGCCCTGGTGGCGTAAGTGGTTGAGTGTGGAACAGCGGCCCAGGGGCTTGGCGGTTCAAATCCAGCAGTGGCTCTCAGGGGCACTGGGTGGTGCCCACGACCACCAGAGGCAGTGATGCCCACAAAATTAAAAAAAAAATAGTCATTTGCACTGGAGACTATGACAGTAGAAAACCTGATCTTTGAGGAGCAGCTGGTCCTTTGAAACTGCCAACCTCGTGGTCAACACGACACCACTGCTCCCTTCTCCCACAGAACCACCAATCCACAGAACCACCAATCCAGTTTCTGTCTCTTGAGATTTACCTATCCTGGATTCCATATACAAAAAAAAAATTTTTTTAAACCCAAACGATAATAAAAGTAAAATAGAGAAACCTCAATCGAAAAGCAGAAAGTATTTAAAACTAGAGCGGATTTTAAATGGATGGACAGAGATATCAAATGATAAGGTGTGAGAATTTTAATGGAACGGTATCTGCAATGATCCACTTTCTAAGGCATTCTGCAAGAATTTATATCCACATCCTCCTCTCCGATCAGAGGGGATTCACCAGAGAAGCTTAATCAACAACTTTCTGATTGGTCCCTTTTCTAGCGGGACTTGTCGACCCAGCACCTGCATCATGGTTCTGGGGTCGAATTCACCTCTAGTTAGGCTCAGAGCACACCTGGGGCGGGGGTGGGGGTGGGGAGGCGGAGTGGGGCAGGCAGGTTTTCAACTCTGGAGAAGAGGGATGTGGGGTGTGCAGGGCATCTCTGCGGGCAGAGCTGAGAACCCATCCTTCCTTTAGGACCAGCGGAGCGCTAAACGCATGGGTTAATTTACAGTCGCCTCGCAGCTGCCTCTGGGCCCCCTGGAGAATAGATGGGGAGTGTTGGCCTGGGACCCTCACTCACCCTCAAGCGGCGCTGCAGGCACTTGGTGCTCAAACTCCAGGGACCCCGAGTAGGGAACGCGGACCCTGAGCCCCGAGCCCCGAGCCCCGAGCGGCGGATCCGAGGGGTCCCCACAGCCGGGGAGGAAACTGCGGCGTGGCTCGGAGGGCGCCGGCGTGGTCCACTCCACTCAGCCTCCTTCTGTCAGGCTCCGTACCCGGCTCCCCAGCGCCGCAGCTCCCGGACGTAGCAGGCAGCTGAGCGGGAGTGCTCTCTGCACCTGGAAGATCGATCCGGGTCACTCCACGACCTCCGGTGGGCTTCCAACCAATGCCTAGGACGGGTCTGCGGGGCGGGGGGCGGGCTGGCCAACGCCGGGGTTTCGAGTGGGGGAGGGGGTGCCGAAGGCGGGAGCGTCGCCGTCTCGCGGAGGCCACGCCCACCCGCCCCGCCCAATTCCCGCCGCTGACCCTCCCACAAGGGGCGGGACCCACGGGATGCCACGCCGAAAAACGTGTTCACGCCCCTGCAGATTTCACTGGCTGAAAGGCCGTGGGAAGCTGAGGGCAGCCACCAATGGGAAAGCGCGGGGGGGGGGGCCGGGATCCGCCGCGCATGCGTCCTCGGGAGCCAGTGGCGACGAGGAACGAGAAGCACTTCCGGAGTCCGGCGGAAAATGGCGGCCGCCGAAGGGGGCTGGTGTCTGTGCAAGTTATGGAGGTGAGGAGCCGACGGTCCGGGCTGGCAGGTGTTTTTCTGCTCACCCCTTGGCCCGTGCCCGCCCAGGGCAGCCAGTGTTTGCGGGGAAGGGCCTGCCTGGCCCCGGACCTGCGAGATGTGCTCGAGGCCAGAGAGCGTTTCCTCCGGTCTTGGGGTCTCCTGGGTCGCGCCGCGGGTTTGTCACCCCGTTGTCCGCGCTCCGGGTGTGGCTGTTCCGTGTGAGGTGCCGTGGCGTCTAGTGCGACTCACGGCGACCCAGTGGAGGACCGAATGAGACGCCGCCCGGCCCCGCGTCAGTTTCCCAATTGTCCTGTTTGCCGCTGCCGTGGCGGCCACCGTGGCGGCCCATCTCCTCCGGGACCTCTCCTTGCCCCCCACCTGACCATTTCAATGACGCGCCTCTGCTCGTGAGGCGAACTCTCGCCGCCCCCTCCGCCGGGGAGCGTGCTGGCTGTGCCGAGCGGCCCTTCTGGCGGTCGGTGATACTTAATTCCTCCCCAGCACCCTCATTCAGACGCAGCACATCGCCCGCAGTCTGCCTTTATTCATTGTTCACGCTTCCTGCGCAGGAGACGGGCGGCGTGAGTCAGGTGCGTCTTGCTCTCCTGGGCGCGCCAGGCCTTCGAACGGCTCGATGCAAAACGTCCGATTAGTCACAAATTCATCCTTGTTGCAAATGATTCCTTTTCTTTTTGGGTTGTGCCGCGAGCCATTCTCTAGGCGGCCCCTTTACGAAATTCGTGTCCTTGTTTCTCCCCCTCCAAACTCCATCTGTAACAAATGCCATTCAAATAGGAAGATTATTTACATCGTTCTGTTTCTTGATCATCCGCTACTTTAAAAAAAAAAAAAAACAAGGGCTGAGCCCCCCGTGGCGTAGTGGTTGTGCGCGGGATGTGGCCCACTGGGATGGAGGTTCAATTCCAGCTCCACAGGAGCAAAGGCTGGACCTCCTACTCCCATCACCAGAGGGCAGTGATGCCCCCCAAAACCACAAACAAACAAACAAAAAGATGCTGAGCCCTGGTGGCGTAGTGGTTGAGTGTGGGACTGCAGCCCACTGACTTGGCGGTTCAAATCCAGCAGCAGCTCTCCAGGAGCAAGACTGGGCAGTGATGCCCCCCCGCAAAAAAACACCAAAAAACAAAAACAAACAAAAGAAAGTCTCTTGCTTACAAAAAAAAAAAAAAGAGATTGTTTTATAAAATGGGATTGCTTTTATTTTTAGTACTTAGGCAATACAGTGTGCACTGTAGAAAAGCAAGGAAGTAAACAGGCATGAAAAACCATTAGAAATGCCACCATGCGGGGAGGGGCGGGGCTCACCACTGTAGGTTGGGGTGAAGAGATTCCAATTGCAATATTCCCCAACTTTCCACCCACCGTTATTATAAAACACTTTGCCCCACATTAATAAAAACCCAGCTAGTACATCATACTTCCACAGTGCTTCTAACACCTACACATTATGTTTTCACTTGAAATTTTTATTGACTTAACTATTGACAGCTAACACAGTAGCTTCCCAAGTCATTGCCACCTCGGCATATACACAGTAACCCTGTGGTACTAGAGGCACTGCTCCATGGGTTTCCACAGCTGCTCATCTTTAGGAAGCAGACTGCCCTCTCTCTGGGGAGCCTTTTGGTAACAACCGAGCACTTAACCATTGAGTCACCTGGGCTTCTTCCTGAATAGCCCAACTCAATTTATAGGGCCTCTATATATGTTTTGGAGATTATAACTCTTCATGAGTCTCTCTTATAGAGCAGCTGGTGGGTTTAAAGGAGTTATCTTGTGGATGGCAGCCCCACACTTACAGGGTGGCACCACCAGGCTTCTTCCTGAGTAGTATGTCAATATGCTGTAACGGTTCCTTTACATCGCCTTCTACCACTAGAAGGATTTAGACTATTTTGGAGAGGAGAATCTACTTCATGTCTTCCCCGCCCTTTGGAATATTGTGCTATGTCAATACAATGGCTAAATAAGTGCTGAGTGACTGACCCGCTGTGGGTTAGTCTTTTTAAAACCTTTGCTTAAAGATGAGTAAACAGTTGACTGGAGACAGGTCTACTCTCATAAACAGTTACTGTCTTGGAAACCCACAGGGCCAGTTCTGTCCTGTCCTGTAGCGTTACCCTGAGTCAGAATTGGCTTGATGGCAGTGAAGTTGACTTTGTTTTGAGACACAGACAGTGGCGCTATGTTTAAACAAATGCTGAGAGATTGTTTTGATGTGCTCAGTACACTTGCGGAGCTCTTAAATGTTTCTCTGAAACTTAAGCACACAAACCAAAGGACTGGGTCAACTTGTGTCATTAATGAGATTTGGGAGTTTTTATTTGTATTTAATCATTCCATTTGAAGACCCTATCACCTAAAATTTCCCACGTAGATCATTTAAAGACAAATGTGAGTCAGGTAGTTTGGGGGTTTTTTAAAACAGGTTTTTGAAAGCCAATGTTGATTTTATGATTGTTGGTATACAGTATTCCAAGTGCCAAATCGTAACACATCTACAAGATCTCCTTCCCCTTTAAGGCAGTGGTTCCTTAAATATGATTCCTGGCAAAGTCATGTGGACTATGGAGTATGGGAGACTGAAACACTCTCAGGAAGTTTTGAGATCAAAATTATTTGTATTACAGTACTACGTAGTGTTTGCCTTTTTAATTTTGCTGGCATCTACACTGACAGTACAAAAGTCATAGCAGATAACATTGCTACATACCAGGAAATCCAGTCAATGCAACTATTATTCAAATTTATGCACCAACCACTAAAGCTAGTGGTGTAGACATTGAAGAATTCTGTCAGCATCTTCAGTCTGAAAAAAATCAAAAATACAATCAAGATACATTGATAATTCTTGGAAAGTGGAAAACATAGAAGAAGGAACAATAGTTGGGAAATATGGCCTTGGTGATAGAAACAAAGCTGGAGACCACACGACAGAGCTTTGAAAGACCAATGATTTACTCATAGCAAGTACTTTTTTCCCAACAAAACAAATGTTGACTGTACGTTTGGACTTTCTAGATGGAATTCACAGAAATCAAATTGACCCCATCTGTCTGTGAGAAGAGATGATGGGAAAACTCAACAGCAGCAGTTGAAAACCAAGCTAGGGTCCAACTGTAGAACAGATCAATGACTCATATGTAAGATTAGGTTGAAGCTAATGTGAATTAAAACAAGTCTATGAGAGCCAATCTACAACCTTGTATTTTGAGAACATTTCAAGAACAGATTTGATGCATTGAACACTAATGACAGAAGACCTGATGATATTAAGAACATTATACGTGAAGAAAGCAGAAGTGACGGAGCCAGCCATCAGTTCACTGCAGGACACGGAAATTGGAGAGTGCCGATGAGAAAGAAATACAGAGAACACAGAGATGGGATCGGGAGGGCAACAGCCATTGCTTCTCTCAGCAGCTCTGCGCCCTGAGTTTATTTTAGCCCAAGCTAAACTTTAGATAAGGATAAACTTACATACATTACAAGGTATGAATAAACACATTGTCTCACACCCTGATCACACTGTGAGAAGGTATAGAATATTTATGGCTCTGCAGTATAAGAGGAAACTCATGACCCGAGGTCACAGGCACGTCTGCATGTCAGCAGACTCTCCAAGCCAGATGGACAGGAAGTCCACTTCATGGTGTAGGGCAGCTGAAGCGTCTCCAACACAGAATGTTATTAAAAAGAAAGGAAAGGCCAAATTAGATGTCAGAAGAGACTGAAACTTGTTCTTAATCGTAAAGTAGTTAAGGCAAATGGAAGAAATAATGAAATAAAGTTGCTGAACAGAAAACTTCAAAGGGCACCTCAAAAAGTCAATGTAAAAGTTAATGAAATGCGCAAAGACCTAGAGTCAGGTAACCAAAAAGGAAGAACACATTTAACATCTCTTGAACTAAAAGAATACAAGAAAAATTCAAGACCTGAGTTGCACTATGAAAGATCGTGGGGGCAAAATATTGAATGATATAGGGAATATCAAAGGAAGATGGTAAAAGTACACAGTCACTGTACCAAAAAGAATTAGTTGACACTCCACCATTTCAAAAGATAACATCTGCTCAAAAATCAATGGTACGACGGGTAGAAGTTCAAGCTCCACTGAAAGCATTATCCAAAAAAAAAAAAAATTGTTAAAATGTTTCAACAGGGAAAAAAATGTTTCAACAAGCTAAGGAACAAGTCTATACCAGGAATTTTGGAAGACAGCTACATGACTCACTGGAAGAGATCCATATTTGTACCTATTCCAAAGAAAGGTGATCCGGCAAAACTGTCAAATTGTGAAGTTTTGCTGAAGATCCTCCAACAGTGGTTGCAGTAATACATTCCAAGGAGCTGCCAGCAGTTTGGGCCCCATTCATAAGAAGGATATTTTTGCTGATGTCAGATGGATCTTGGCTGAAAGCAGAGAATGTCAGAAAGATGCTTACTTGTGTTTTATTGATTTTGCCAAGACATTTGAATGTGCAGGCCCAAACAAACTGTCAATAGCTTTGAGAAGAATGGGAATTCCAGAACGCTTCATTGTGCTCATGCAGACCTGTACATGGATCAAGAGGTAGTTGTGGGAACAAAACAAGGGCATGCTGCATGGTTTTAAATCAGGAAAGGTGTGCATCAAGGTTTTGTCCTCCCACCAATTATCCAGTCTGTATACTGAGTAAATCATCCGAGAAGCTGGCTTATCAGTAATAGAATGTAGCATCAGAATTGGAGGAAGGCGATATGCAGATGACACGCCTACTTGCCCTAAGTGAGGAGGACTTGGAGCACTCCTGATGAAGCTCAAGGACCATTAGGTAACATTATGATATGTGGAGAAAAGATGAAAGTTGTCATGAGTTTTATCTTGACTGAATCCACAGTCAGTGCTCATGGAAGTAGATCAGATGACTCCCACCACCGGAGAGCAGTGATGCCCCTCCCAAAAAAGATCAGATGAGGCTGAGCCCTGGTGGTGTAGTGGTTGAGTGCAGGACTGTGGCCCACTGGGTTGGCGGTTCAAATCCAGCAGCAGCTCTCCAGGAGCAAGGCTGGGCCTCCTACTCCCATCAGAGTGCAGTGATGCCACACACACACACACAAAATATCAAATGATACTTCTCATGGAGTCAGCCTGCTGCACACGACCTCTTTTAAAGTGTTGAAACGCAAGGAGGTAACTTGTAGGACTGAGGTGCCCTTGACCCAAGCCATGGTATTTTCCATCACCTCCTATGCATGTGAAAGTTGGGGAATTGATGCATTTGAGCTATGGTGCTGGTTACATGTTGTTGGTCTGAATTCACCCAGAAACAACATCTTGGGAACAACATCTTGGCAATCTGCTTTTCAAAAATGAGCCTTGGGGGCTGAGCCCCGGTGACGTAGTGGTTGAGTGCGGGACTGCGGCCCACGGGGTTGGTGGTTCAAATCCAGTGGCTCTCCAGGGCCTCCTACTCCCACCAGAGGGCAGTATTGGTGGGAGTAGGAAACCATCTAAAAACCCACTCACATCAAATCAATTCTGACTCCTACAGACCCTGTGGGGCAGAGCAGAGCTGCCCGGGGTGGGGGTAGAGGGGCGGTGCTAAGGTCATCCTTCATTACAGGGCAGACAACTTCAATTTTCTTCAGAGACCACCTGGTAGATTGGACTTGTTGACCTTGTGTTCAACAGCTCCACACGCAACCCACCCATTCCACCAGGGCTCCTCATATGGCAGTTCTACTCCGACCCACACGGGGTGGTCATGAGTCGAGTCAACTCAATGGCAACCAATTTTGATTTTTTTTTTTTTTAAAGAAATCAAATACAGAACGGAAGAATTTGAAATCCCATTTCTCTTACTGGAGACAAAGTAAGAGTATTAAAGTGACTTACTTTGGAACTGTTTAAGCTGGTGGAATATCAGCCATTCACCAAACCGCTTTCTCTGGCTTTTAGATGGTCATTTTGAGGGCCAAGGAGACCTTCCTCATGTTTTGGTTAATCATTAGACTTGTTTTTAACTCTTTAGCATTAGCACTGAGTTAGGAGGCAAGTGACTCAACAGTGACTTAATTTTATAGAGTCCTGTACGAAGTCTTAAATAGGCAAACAAATACTATTTTGTTGAGGGGACCATAATTGTGTCCTTTGCACTGATTTGTACTGCTGATTGGTAAGCCTGATTAAATTGTCCATATTGGTGAGATTGGAATTAAAGAGAACATTCACTTTTTGATCATTTTATTGGGAACTTGTACAGCTTTTTTTGTGTGTGTGTGTGTGGGCATCACTGCCTCTGGTGGTTGTGGGCGCTACCCAGTGCTGCTCCTGAGAGCCACCGCTGGATTTGAACCACCAAGCCTGCAGGCCGCAGTCCTGCATCCAACCACGTACGCCACTGGGGCTCAGCCCTTTTTTTGTTTGTTTGTTTTTTGCTTGTATAGCTTTTATCACAATCCATATGTGCATCCATTGTGTCGAGCATGTTTATACATTCATTGCCATCATCAGTTTTCAAAACATTTTCTATCTACTGGAGCCCTAGGGAACAGCGTCTCATTTTTTCCCCACTTACTCCCACCCTTCTTCCCTCATGAACCCTTGATAATTTATAGATTATTATTTTTTCATGTCTTACACTGTCCAATGTCTTCTTCACCCACTTTTCTGTTGGAAGACGTTCACTTTCAAGTTGTTGTTTTTTTGGGGGGGAGCGGGGCATCACTGCCGCTGGTGGTCGTGGGAGCTACTCAGTGCTGCTCCTGAGAGCCACCGCTGGATTTGAACTGCCAAGCCCGTGGGCGGCAGTCCTGCACTCAATCACTTACGCCACCGGGGCTCAGCACTCAAGTTATCTTATAGCATTTGAATTTTAATAATTTGAGTATGTGTAACTATTGGTAAGAAGATGTGCACACTATAAAACAGCATGAAACCTAAGAAAATTACTCATCGTTACATAAAAAGCAGGTGGGTCACAGTAGACGTCCATCTTGATAACCTGTTTTACAAGATTGTTAAAAAGATTTGACATTTTTACATATTAATATTGACTTGCATGTTTCCTATCTTCCTTCAGGTTTTTTTGTTCATTATTCTTCCCTGGACTAATTGTCGGTGGACTGCTGTGCGTGTGCTTGGTCATTTTCCTCTGGGGAGTCAGACTGTTGCTACAGAGAAAGAAAAAGTCCGAGACAACCCACAAACCTGGGAAGAATCAAAGGGTGATTGCATTTTTCCACCCATACTGCAATGCTGGCGGAGGTGGTGAGCGAGTGCTGTGGTGCGCCTTAAGGGCCCTGCAGAAAAAGTAGGTGTGCATTTCTCTCCCTAAACTGGCGGTTACTGCAATCTTTAAAAATGCCCTGACCACAAAGAAAGCCATCCTGCTGCATCCATTGCTAGGGATTCCCTTCTGCAACAGTTCTACAGGAAGGAAAAGCGTCTTTTATGTGTATGCCTGCCTGTTTCATTCCCAAACCAAGCTCCTTGCCATCAGGCCCCTTTCACTGGTTGCCATTCGATAGGGCAGAGCAGGACTTGTCCACGGGGATTCTGATACTACCCTTCTTTACAGCAGAAGGCAGCCCCATCTTCTTCCTACAGCGCAGATTAGTAGAGTACAGGATCCATTATTTTTGTTCTTTCATAGGAGGAAAACTCTTACTCTCCCGTGGTTTCCTTACTTCTTGTCACACATCCTCAACACACACTTCAGGTCCCTCAGCTACACGTTTCCACATTCTTGGTCCCGCCCGACTTCAGGCCACTTATGCAGTAGTTCCTCTGCGGAATTCAAGAAAGCCAAAGACTTCCTTTAAAGTACAAATTAGGGCTGAGCCCCCGTGGCGTAGTGGTTGTGCGTGGGACTGCGGCCCACTGGGACAGAGGTTCAATTCCAGCAGTGGGGCTGGGCCTCCTACTCCCACCACCAGGGCAGTGATGCCCCCCCCCCCCCCAAAAAAAATAAAGTGCAAATTAATTCTTTCTCCTCGAATTCCTCCCTACTCAAAGCACACTACTTTTCCCTTTGACTTTGTTAGTTGTCTTTGTCTCTGTCACTGGATTATCTAATGCTCGAGGGCCCTGGTAAAAGTTTTAGCGTTCCTGTACACATCCTCATACCTGTTCCCAACCCTCATTCTACCTAATCTCCTTCAAGGGGAAAAATAAAACTACCGTAATATGTCTGACAAGATAATTTTTCCATCTTGTTCTTGCTGCTTTTTGTTTTCCATCCCTCCCTGCTCCCTCACATATGCCAGGGGATTTCAAAAAGTTCATGGAAAAATGGAGCTAAAAGATGGTGAGATTTTTTGAAGCCTCCTCATATTTTGATCCACCAGACTGAGCTACAAGAACTTCCTTGAATGTAGCATACTCTCATGAAATTCTTGCCTTTCCTTAGATTTTTTTTTTCTTTTCTGAAATGCCCTTTTTCTTTGCCTTTTGTTTCTACGAGTTTTTTTTCATGGCTCAGTATAAACTGCAGTCCGCTTTTCATTTGATCTCCAGTGTATCAGGTGCAGAGTCTTTATCAGGCAAGAGTCCTTGAGTGCCTTTGGCCTTTAAAGCGCTCAGCTACTAACCACAGAGAGAGACTGGTAGTCCAGACCCATGCAGAGGCACGGCAGAAGACAGGCCTGGTGAGCTGCTTCCAGCTCTGTGGAGCAGCGTGGTTCTGCGCGGCGCACCCGTGTCACCATGAGTGGGAATCGCCCCAACAGAACTTATTCATTGGTTTTGTATCAGGTGCTGAGTTCAGCGTTAGGTTAAAGTGTTGAAGTATCAGAGTCAGAACTGGCTCACTCACTCCTCACAACCTTAGGAGGTCATTACTCCTCTCTTCATGTGACAGACAGGGGAACTGAGGCTTTGGAGCCAGTGTTCTCCCCCTTAGGCTACAGTTTCCGTCCTTTAAAGACATCGAAGCTGGGCAATGATAAAGCAAAGGGACCAATGACTGTACATCCCGTCTGTCTGGGAGGAGCTTGGTGTGTTCAGAGGAAGGAACGCCAGTTGGGCTTGAGCCTGGTAGGTGGGGGTGGGGGCCAGGGGGAGAACCCGAAGGGAGGCAGGATCCAGATCATGTGGGACTTGAATGAGGAGGGTGGGATCTATTTATTTATTTATTTATTTATTTTGCTCATCGCTTCAGGGACTTGACGGACTTGCTTGAGTCCCTCATACAGTTTGCAGTCAGGTGAACCTGGAGCTAGAGTCACTGGAAGTCCTCAGGACCCACATCCGGTTTCTGAGGCAGGCAGACTGGGACGGCGAACATCTGATAGAGGGCATCTGCAAGCAGCCTCTGTGTCTGACAAGCTTGGGCTTGCACGTGGCGTGGGTGTATTAGTCCGGGTAGACTAGAGAAACAAATCCATAGACACGCATATGGATCTAAGGGTACGGTTCATATATAAGAGGAATAGGACATTGAGAAAGCATCCCAACCCAGTCCAGTTCAAAGTCTTATGTCCGATATTAGCCCCTATGCCTGATACCAGTCTATAAAGTCTCCTTCCAACTCACAAAGTCACAGGCCAGTGGGTGCAGAGTCCTGGCGCTGGCAGGGGTCCCCTCATGGCTCCTCGCTTCCAGGGCTCAGGGTCTGGCAACAGCATCCAGTGGTGGTAGAAGCAACTCATTGCTGGCAGGGATCTCCACGTGGCTTCACCACCTTCAGAGGTCTGGTTCCACCAGGGTAAGGCCATGTGGCTTCTCTTCCAGCGACTCCTTCAGCAACTCGGACGCTGCCATCTTGTCTTGTCCATAGTTCATTGTCTCTGAGACTGACTCCCAACAACTGGGGAGATAACTTCTCATCTCCACAAGGGAAACATCGTGAGATTTCCCAGAAGTCTCAGGAGAAAGCCATGCCCACGCGGAGGCCTCCTGGGCTGCCCAAGGCTATCTCCAGATGAACAGGCTAGACTCTACCCTTACATCTCAATCATGAAACTGACATAAGCACATGACCATCACAGTGGCTCCGGTTGTGAGCTGGAAATCCTATCAAACAGCTGACCAGCCCTAGAGTGCACATCCCAAAAGACAGGAAGTGGAGGCTGCCAGTCTCTTAAAGGCCGGCTCCAGAAATGGGCAGTGTTACTTCTCTCATAGTCAAAGCGACGGCAAAGCTCTCCCATTATTGAAGGGAAAGGACCATAGGATTCCCCTTCAAAGTGCGCAAAAGTGTCCAGAAATCGATGGCCGTCTTTAGGCCACCAGAGGTGGCGTGTTTATGTGTCAAAATAACCTGGCCGGGCTGAGCCCCGGTGGCGTAGTGGTTGTGCACGGGACTGCAGCCCACTGGGACGGAGGTTCAATTCCAGCAGTGGGGCTGGGCCTCCTACTCCCACCACCGGAGAGCAGAGATACCCCCCCCAAAAAAAAAATAAAAATAACCTGGCCAGCAGATAGATAAAGGGGGCGACGGTGGGGGTGGGGGGTGGCCGGGGAAGAGCAGTGAAATAAATGCCCACCTTTCAGTCTTCTGGCCACCTGTGTTTCTGTCTATCAATACCTGTCCTGCAGGCTGTAAGTATTTGGTTGGATGTCTGTCGTCTCCACTAGACTGAACTAAAGGATAAAGATTTTTCCTCCTTGTTCCCAGCACTCAGCATGTCATTGTGGAGTTGAATAAATGTTGCGTATCTAGAAGAAGAAAGACAGCTCCCGGGAGGCCGAGCGAAGGATTAACATCATGAGAATACATTTAAACATTTCCATTTTAGTGATGTGATGTGTGTTTTTATCATGAAGCAGACACAGGCTCTAGCTCTTGCATCCTGTTGGGGTTTCTCTCATGAAAATACCCAAGAGAATGAGCCAAAGATACTTCGGTGAACTGTAATTCTTGTTTATGAGTGCTTTGTCAATGTTTCATTACTATTTTCATACTAAGGAACTATTTAAATGAAGCTTGTAGATGTTTCTTGCGGGGGAGGGGGGAATCCTTGTTCAAAAATCAGCTCACCAAACCAAAATCAACTGCCATCATTGTCAATTCTGAATTCCAGCAACTGTAGAGGATACAGTAGAACCACATCCATGGCTTTCCAAGGTTGGACATTTTTGTTTTTGTTTTTTGTTTGTTTGGGGGCATCACTGCCCTGGTGGGAGTAGGAGGCCCAGCTTTGCTCCTGGAGAGCTGTTGCTGGATTTGAACCACCAACCCTGTGGGCCACAGTCCCGCACACAGCCACTACGCCACCGGGGCTCAGCCCAAAGTTGGACATTTTTACAGAAGCAGACCGCCTCAGCTTTCTCCTGTGGAGCCACAGGTAGGCTCAAACTGCTGACCTTGCAGTAAACAGCTTACCTGGTAGCCCACTATGCCACCGAGAATCCTTCATAAATATTACATTTGTTGGTGTCTACTCTAGGCGAGGTTCTCAGTGTAGGAGGCAGCACCCAGCCTCATTTGAAGGACTAATGTTTTAGTTGTCAGAGAGTAGATGACTCAGGAAGACATGGAGTCAGTAGTCAAGGTGCCGAGAATAGAAAGCATTTCATTTAATATGAAAGTAAGCTCTGTGACTGTGAAGAAATTGTAACTTTTTGCTGGGTTTTAATCTAAGCAACTGAAAGTCTGAAACATTCCATCCCACCTCAGGTATCCCGAAGCAACTTACGTTGTTTATACGGGAGATGTCAACGTCAGTGGCGAGCAGATTCTGGAAGGTGCTTTCCGAAGATTCAACATCAGACTACCCCGTCCAGTGAAGTTTGTTTTCCTAAAGAAGCGCTACCTCGTGGAAGATTCCCTCTACCCCCACTTCACATTGCTGGGCCAAAGCCTAGGGTCCATCGTCCTTGGCTGGGAGTCCCTGATGCAGTGTGTCCCTGATGTGTACATCGATTCCATGGGCTACGCCTTCACACTTCCCCTGTTTAAGTACCTCGGCGGCTGCCGAGTCGGAAGCTACGTCCATTATCCCACCATCAGCACTGACATGCTGTCCGTAGTGAGGAATCAGAATGCCGGGTTTAATAACTCAGCCTTCATCACCAGGAATCCCTTCCTCAGCAAAGTGAAGCTCATCTACTACTATCTCTTTGCCTTCATGTACGGATTCGTTGGGTCTTGTAGTGACGTAGTCATGGTCAACTCCTCGTGGACACTAAACCACATTCTCTCGCTGTGGAAGGTGGGGAGGTGCACCAACATTGTGTACCCGCCTTGCGATGTCCAGACTTTTCTAGACATTTCCTTAGACGAGACAAAGTCAACCCCGGGACACCTGCTGGTTTCTGTTGGCCAGTTCCGGCCTGAGAAGAATCACCCACTGCAGATCCGAGCCTTTGCCAAGTTGCTCACCAAGAAGGCGGCACAGCCCCTTCCTGCCGTCAAACTTGTCCTCATTGGGGGTTGTCGGAACAGAGGCGATGAGCTTCGAGTTGACCAGCTGAGAAAGCTAGCCGAGGACCTAGGAGTACGAGACAGTGTGGAATTTAAAATCAACATTCCGTTTGAAGAATTAAAGAAGCACTTATCTGAAGCCACCGTTGGTCTTCATACCATGTGGAACGAGCATTTTGGGATCGGTGAGTCTGATCGTTACACAACTTGCTGGGGGCTGGGAGATGTACGTGGTAGCGAGTGCACTAAAGCCCTGGCAATGGCAGCTTGCATTGGGTGCTGCTTCTCTGACAAGCAGTAGTGGTAACTATCGACTGCTTCCTGCGCGTGGAGCTCTGTGCAGAGTTTTTACAAGTGTCATTTACTTCAAGTCCTATTTGATAAGTGGTAGATATTTATTCCCAAGAAGCCCCCACTAGCAAAGTGTTTAAGAGCATGGCTAGTCAACCTTTTGGGAAAGGTTGGCATTCTGAGTGCAGCACCTGCTCTGGGGGAGAAAGCTATGGCAGTCTACATACATAGAGATTTACAGTCTTGGAAACCTCACAGAATAGTTCCCCTACAGTTCCTGTAGGGTTACTTTGGGTCAGAATCAAGTCCATGGCACACAGCCTTCTTAGCCCCATTCAGGTGAGCAGACTCAGTCACACAGGAAGGTCTAGAACTTGACCAAAGTCAGTCACACAGGAAGTGGTAGAGCAAGGGTTCTAACCTAGGGGACGTACGGTAGTTTCTGACTGTCTTCTCCCCGCCTACCCTTGAAAACAAATTGGTATCGATTTCTGGGCCCCCACCCCACCCCGCCTGGAATCCATGGCTGAGACGAGGAGTTAGCAGGAGGCTAGCAGTTTGAGCTCACCCCTTAAGAAAGAACCACTTATGAGAAATAAGCCTTTGAAAATACTGTGGAGGAACTTCCAGAAAATGATGAACTGGGCAGACAATATGCTACCCAGGTCCGTGATAACATAGAACTGAGAAACCAGATGAAACTGATAATCCTGGAATCCAGAGCTTCAAAGGGGAGAGAGTAAAGAAGTACATCAAAGAAACTAGAAAAAGAAACTGAACAAAAGCAGCAACAACCTGAGAATAGCAGACTTGACAGCATCACCTAGAAGCCAGTGCAGTTATAGAAGTGTCCAAAGTAAAGTAAACCTATCAGACTAAACATAGGCAACCAGAGATGTCAACTTGTCAATAAGGAAAAAAGAAATGTGTAGTTACAAAACTTCCAAGTAGAGAGGAAGTCAAGTAGATTTCAAGATAAGAGAAGACTTTGGAAGACATAGAATAACTACTAAGAAAATTAATATACTTTTCCTATCAAATTAAAAAAGGTGATAATCATGGACTAAGTAATAGCAACAAAGGAAATAAAATCCATAGACAAAATGAACTGAGTACAGAAAAATACTCAAAAGAAAATCAGTAGCACACACAAACACAAAATGACAGCAATAGATTCATAACTATCAATAAGTACAAACTATCAATAAGTACAATAAGTACTTAAGTAACCCATACAAATGGGTTATGTGCACTGGTCAAGAGACTGTGACAGAATGTATAAGAAAACATTAATATGCTATTTACAAGAGAGCTTAGACATGATGACAAAAATCAAAGCATGGGAAAGATGGAAAGAAATGGAAAACATCAACTAAATGGCAACCAGAACACAAGTAGCCATTTTAGTTTCTGATAAAATAGGCTTGAAGTGGAAAGTAGACAAAGAGGAAAGGATATTAAATAATGATTAAAAGGTCAATTGAACAAAAGGACATAACCATTATAAATATCCACACACCAATTTAAAAAGAGCCCTCAAATTTATTAATCAACTACATTAAAAATATGAATAGATCTTACTCCCACCAGGGCAGTGATGCATTCCCCCCCCCCCAAAAAAAATATGAATAGACATGTGACGATGGAGAAATAGATCTATGTACATATATTTATAGGACTAGTATTAAGATAGCAGAAGGACATTGGGCCTCCACTCAAGTACTCCCTCCATGCCCGAACACTTTGTTCTATTAAACTGGCACTCTATGATGCTCACCTTCCTGATACAATCACTGAAGTAAAAGTGGGTGCAGCTGAGCCCCGGTGGCATAAGTGGTTGAGTGCAGGACTGCAGCCTGCGGGCATGGCGGTTCAAATCCCATGGCGGATCTCAGGAGCGGCACTGGGTGGGTAGTGCCCACGACCACCAGAGGCAGTGAGGCCAAAAAAACAAAACAAACAAACAAACAAAAAACATTTGCTTTAAAAAAAAAAGTGGGTGCATAAGTACTATGGTGAAGAAAGATGATGGTGCTTGGCTATCAAAAAATACAGCATATGGGGTCTTAAGGCTTGAAGATAAATAAGAGGCCATCTAACTAAGAAGCAACAAAGCCCACATAGAAGAAGCACACCAGCCTGTGTGATCACGAGGTGTTGATAGGATCAGGTATCAAGCATCAAAGAACAAAAAAAGCATTGTGAATGTCGGGGAGTGCAGAGTAGAGACCCAAAGCCCATCTTTAGGCAACTGGACATCCCCTTACAGAAAGGTCATGGGGAGGAGATGAGCCAGGGTGCTGTGTAGCGACGATGAAACATAAAACTTTCCTCTAGTTCTTTAATGCTTCCTTCCCCCACTCCGCGGGCCCCCCACAATCATGATTCCAGTTTTACCATACAAATCTGGCTAGACCAGAAGATGCACACTGGTACAGATAGATAAGAGCAGGAAATACAGGGAATCCAGGATGGATAAACCCCTCAGGACCAATAGTGAGAGTGGCGATACCAGGAGGGGAAGGGGAAGGTGGGGGAGAAAGGAGGAACCGATCATAAGGATCTACATATGACCCCCTCCCTGGGGGAAGGGGAACAGAAAAGTGGGTGCAGGGAGACATCGGACAGTGTAAGACATGAAAAAAATAATTTATAAGTTATCAAAGGGGAAAAAAAAAAAAAGGAAAATTATCAAGGGTTCGTGAGGGACAGGGCGGGGAAGGGAGGGGGATAATGAGCTGATGCCAAGAGCTCAAATAGAAAATGTTTTGAGAGTGACGGCGGCCACAAAGGTGCCTGACACAAGAGATGTCATTATGGACTGCAGTAAGCCTCATACGAGCCTCCAGTAGAATGATTTTTAAAGAATAGGAATATTGGAAGGAAAGCAATGGTAAAGGAGAATCACCTTTACCTCAAGAACCAGAGAGTCAAAGCTAGCAGATCACATTTTTCTCCACATAGCGTTTGATTGGAAAGCAGAGAAAGTACAGAACATGTCTGCGGAATAAGCATGTGTTTTAACATACAAAGAGGTCTATAGTAAAAATTAGACAGTTGCATCTTAAAGAGACAGAATCAAGAAAAAAGATAAAGAAGTAAAAAAAAATAAAACCAGAATAGACAGTCCTACAATAATAGTAGGCAACTAGGGCACCGTGCCCTGAAGGATGGAACTGGAAAGAAAATAAATAAAAGCACAGAATAGCGAAACACACTTAACCAACTGGACCTTATAAACAGAGAGCATTTCGTCCACCACCACCACCACCACCACGTACAGTTTTTCTAGCATACACGAAGAGAATGGCTTTCTGCTCCCACAAAGTGTGGCCGTCTTGGAAATCCACAGGGGCAGTTCTCCCCTGTCCTGTGGGGCTGCTGTGAGTTGGCTAATACTCCATGACAGTCAGTTGGGGATTTGGGGGGAATTTTTTACAGAAGAGACCATATGTTTGGCCACGAAGCCAGCCACAGTGAATTTTCTTTTTTTTTTTCTTTCTTTTTTTTTGT